>OZ025243.1:88504944-88522444 GCA_964019155.1 Osedax fenrisi
TCTGCGATATGTATGGAGTTCAGGAATACCTATAAAAACTAGTCAGAATTCGAGCAACTACTCGTCCAAGTCGAAAATGTAACTGATGAAATGCTCTGTGCCGTTTGTCTCATCTGTGCATGCAGATGCTTCTTCACAGTTTCTGCTCCGAAGTACTGGAACAGTCTTCCTGTTAACAATATCATATTTTATTAATTTCAAATGTGGACTATATTCACATGTGTTATCATTATAATGTATTCTTTTAAAATATATTAGTATTCGTGTTTACAAAACGTGTATAAATTTAAAGTTATTTATTTGTTTGTTTGTCTTATTATATCAACTTGACGCCTCTACACGTCTAATCGTTTTCTTTGAGTCAATAAACCATTATATTATTATATATATATATATATATATATATATATATATTTATATATATTATTTCCCAGACATATCTATTCATATAAGCCTGTATTATTTGCTGACGACACTAATTTGATGTTTTCTGATAAATCAATTACTGATCTAAAAACTAATATGCAAAGTAACTTAAACTCTTTGATTGGTTGAGTATTAATAAATTGTCCCTTAATGTTAGTAAATCTAGTTTATTACTATTTAATTTTCGAAATAAATAATAATGTTAAATTTAATGTCAATATTAATGATAAAAAAAATCAAACAAGTAACAAATTTAAAATTTGTAGGAATAATAATTGATGACAAAGTAGATTGGAAATCACAAATTAACTATGTATCTACGAAATTATCTAGAGCTATTGGTATTTTAAATAAAGTGAAATTTAAATTGAATTTGAAATCTTTAGTATTGGTATATAATTCATTTTTTATTCTCACATTATATGCTGTTGTCATATTTGGGGTAATATATTTATTTCCAATTTAAATAAAATATGTATATTACAAAAGAGAGCTTTGAAAATTATAAATAATGATTCTAATTATTCAAGTTTTATATTATTCATAAGTCATTGCAATTTCATGATATCGTCAACATGAATACCATTAAGTTTATATTTAGGAACAGTAATAATTTATTACCTATTACTTTGCAAAAATTATATTCAATTAAATTACATAGGGGAAAGTAACCGAATACGGACAATGCTCGAATACGGACATTCTCGGTATCTCAGAAACCATAAATCCTACAAAAAATGTTTAATTCATAAAATATTAATAATTATATAAATAGTCTAAAAAAGTAATAAAAATATATGATTAAAATATATAGCATTCTAAAATTATATATATATAATTTCTATATTTGTTATCTAATATTCATTAAGTTATAAAAATATATCTAGAAGTCATATAAGTCCCTAATACGGACACTATATGTCTTAATACGGACACGATATGACCAATTAGCGCGCAGCGTATGAACTATTCTGATATTCATGAAAATCGCGTGCGTTATAATAGTAATACTACCAATAAATCTAAATCTAAATTTGTATTATGTTGATACTTAAATTGTATTATTAATTAAAAAATAATAAAAATAAATAAATTATTAACTAATTAAATTATAATAAATCGTTCATAAACTTAATTATAAATAATGTAAATGTAATTTGTCTGATTGAAGTATCAATAATATATAGTTTATCTAGTGTTATATAGGGTGTTCGTATCATAACACAGGGTACCGAATACTTACACCCCCGTTATCTATGGAATTAAAAGATTAAATAAATTTTAAAATCACAATAATATCTATAATCAATAAATATATATATTAATTTGTTAATACAACTATTAAGTCATAAAATGTTAAGCCATATGTTGTTAAAGTGTCCGTATTATGTTCCTATACATATATATATATATATATATATATATCAATACCGCATACATTTAACGTGCAACACTGTAGGTACTTCATATATGATCTCTCTCTCTCTCTCTCTCTCTCTCACTCTCTCTCTCTCTCTCTGATCCTCGACCCGTAGTATCTCGCCTAAATTTCAATACTAATAATGATATGCGCGGCGCACGAACATAAATAATATATAGGAAGTGTGATTGTTTCGATGTGTATTATTTACCGGGAGAGGCGGCGCTCTCCGCGACGCCCGCATCACGTGACGTACAATCGGCTCGCGCGCGCACACGCACTCGCCGCATTTATAATTCATGGAGTAGGCAGTACGCGACGCACGCGTACAAATTAAACACCGGACGACGCCCGCCCCGCTAAACTCGACTCGCCGCAAAAACTGCGTCGAAAACCACTCGTATTTTACGCCGCGCAAATATCTAAACCCTCCTAGCCCGTACCGATCTACGTACACTAACTACGTCGGGATATAACCCGAACCAACTGACCCGGGGAGTAAACGTTAGCGGATAAGTAGCGGAGATGTACTGAAATAGTAGGCGGTAAAGCGAGGTATTACCCGTCATTAGGACCGATTATAGAGGTCAGAACACTACTAACAGGAGTGGATCACTTCTAGGAGGTGCGCCTAACTTTAAATTATATTATTATCATATTCATTAAATTCGAATCGGAAAGCCTACCCCTTAAAATACCCTTTCGTTACCCCGGACTAACGACGGCGCTGTCATGCGCAAACCGGAAGACCCCCCTATCGGTCCGTCGCCGCGTTACGAATTCGCCGACGAAGATCTCCTATTCGACGAGATTCTGGCGGTGGCCACAACGCCGATAGCCTCCGAGGTCAACCGCTCCACCGGACACATACAACTACGTCACCTGTCGGACGGCTCGGACAGCGAAGCCAAACTAGCGACCCCTGACGGCAGTTGTTGCAGCGACGGAAGCTCGACGTCGCGCTGCACGGAACGGGTACATCTGAACGTGGGAGGGGTACGTTTCTTGACCTATAAGTCGACGCTGGATAGTAAACCGTACACGCGATTGTGCGGGCTCAAGGTCACGGATGATAACTACGACCCGGAACAACGCGAATGGTTCTTCGATAGGAACCCTGCGATATTCGGCTCCGTGTTGGATTATCTTCGGGACGACCACCATCAGCTTCACTTCCCGCACAACTATTGCGGACCGTCGATAAAGGTTATTTATATTCCCTTCTTCTTCTCCCATCGCTACCTCTCTATTTACTATTCTACTCCTTCTACTTCCATCTACAACTTCTTTGTTCCTATAGGGATATTTACCAATCCCCATTCCTATTTCTATCCCGTATCTTTATAGTTACCCCTTTTCAATATTCCCTATATATCTATATTCCTCTTAATCGAATACTTCATCTACGTCTACATATAGATCATGGCTATCCTCATGATGCATCCTAATCTCCCAACAACTAAGATGCCTACTTGTTTAACAAAATGTATATTTAATTATAACTTGATGTTTTTAAATGTATTCATTTTATTGGATAGATCGATGTCGAGTAGAAACTTTTATTTTCATTACGTAATAGTGTTCATTATTGCGTAATATTGCGTAATATAATACGGATTACATCGCGTATTATGTAATATTTGTTAGTGACCAAATGAATCTATTGTTTACCAAACTAATTACGAGATAACAACAATAACAATAGTACGATACAAAGAAAATAAAGAGTTTGCGACTATATACAATGAGTTAATGTTGTCCGCTTTAAAGTTACGATTATCTAGCTGAATATGTTGGGGTAGATCTAGTACTTAATTATACACAATGAGAAAGTTCTACTAAATATATACTACAGTCTACTTTTGAAGACTTTCTAGCGATATTAAGAAAATAATGATTCAAAATAATTAATAAATTACCCAAATGAAATTACATCTCGATAAAATATGATATTAATAATTATGAGTAATGTAATAACAATGCTCAGCCGGTGCGGAAGTTCGGAATCGTTAACACGTGATTACGCGATCAAAGAGTGCGTTACCCCGCGCCATTATACACACACGCACATGCGCACCCTCATACACTCGCGTACACCTGATGTGTATTGTATACATACATCAGACATGTAGTCGTAGCTGCGGCATGTATTCACTAGGGGGGGCAGTGAGATTCGCCGATAATTCTGAACTAACGTGTACCACCGTATATTTCGGTAGCTGACACCGTATACTGTATATATTGCGATGGCGATAAAGATATTAGTTACGCTATACATCAGATGCAGTGACCGATAATGTAATGTAGTAATCGTAATCCTAAAATAACATAATAATTATGAAATAAATTTAATTTAACACATAGTCCAAAATTACTTTAAAAGTCGTCCCAAATTATTGGTAACTGACATATCTTCATTATTGCCAAACGTAATCAACCTAATTGTTATAATAAATATATAACATATACATATATATATATATATATATATATATATATATATATATATATATATATATATATATATATATATATATATATATATATACATATACATATAATAATCTAGGCAATATAGTATTTAGTATTATTATTAACATTATATTCTAACAAAGCGTTATTAAATCCATACACTTTAGCGAATTACAATATTATATAACAATTGTTATAATCAATACATATACAATACTAAATATATATATATATATATATATATATATATATATATATATATACATATATATATACACCTATATGTATACGTATGTGTATATGGTATAATAGCACTTATCTATATACTTGATAACAATATGCATGCTTATATATAGCTTGTATACAAGTAATAATGCATCCGTCATTTTATAATTTTATTATTAATAACTCAAGTGATTCAAGTGTTATATACTATAGTTTCATAGTACTATGTAATATACAGCGTTCTAGATATAAACGGATGCTTGTATATATACACATATATATGCGTATGGTTTAATATGCGGGTATGTATATGCATATATACATATGTATATGTTTATATGTATATGTATGTACAAACCTCATAGTATACATACATTACATATGTGTGTATGGGTGCGTACAAACGCCTATCCTGCACGGGTCACTAACGAGGTGTCAACTGCCCCGTATCACGTGTCTGGATAACTTGAACACACCACCCGTGGCATGACATGTGACACCGCCACATCGCAACGTGTCTGTCTGTCTCCGTGTTACAACTAGCAGCGCGCGTACGGGAGTTATACGCATACGAATATGTCGTCAAGCTAAGACATCCTATATAATCTATATATATATATATATACATGCTCTCTATATATATGACAATGTATACTATAATAGAGCACGATATTAATCACCGCGTAACTATGCATGATGTAATATTCCCGCAGTGGTATATCAATATTACAATTACTATTTCTATTATAATAGTATACTATCGCTACTACTATTGCTATTATCTATTGTTATAACTATTACTTCTACTAATAATAATACCGTTACTCTTACTATTACTACAACTAATACTCTTACTATTACTACAACTAATACTGTTACTATCACTATTACTATTACTATTACTGTTTCCATTACTATCACTATTACTACTATTACTAATACTATTAACAAAGCCCGGCCTTTGCTATTACTATTAATATTATTATTACTATTACTATTATATAATACTATTCATCGATATGGATGTGGACCAACATTGTTTATCAACACATCCTACACTAGAATATATAAGGAGCTTTATCTTTTTGAGTTATTCGCTACGGCGTCGTCTGCTTCCAGTATATAATAGAGACGTTAGTTGTGTCTCTATTCGCAATACCTAAACAGAGGTCACCTACCTTTACAGAGGTCACCAGAGACAGATATTATATAGATATACACTAATACATCCCGTATACACAGTAGTAGTAATGGTTATATGTAGTAACACATCATAGTGTTATCTATCATGGACTCCGATCACTCAGCGATCACCGATCTAAGCTACAGTACACATAACACTACACATAACACTACACATAACACTACACACATAGTACTCCTGATGTGTGTGTGCGTTGTAGTGTTAGACATCAGTAACGCATCAGTCACGTGGTGGGCGTGGTCTACGCCACAACAATAGGTATCACCCTAATGTATACTATCGCGCGTTATAGTATACTAGTTGAACTAAAACAGCCCAGTGTTTCCTAGGTAAGGTGTATTTACTAGTTCGGAATGCGGTTTCGGGGAAACTGGTACCGTTAGAAATACCCTTGCACCGTTACCCCCCGCTGTGGTATATTATATCCTTAGTATTACATTATATACAGTCGAGTACATATTTATTTACATAGTAATACATATTCGGTAGTGAGTTATATAGATGATGCATCGGGATTAATGTTAGATTCGACAGTTGTTAAATACGATAAAATATATAGAACTGAACTTGTTCCAAAACTAATAATGCACACAATATCAGATCATCTAAGCATGCACACTCACAAGTTATATAATACCTAACTGGGAGAGCTATGCAATACTTGCTCTGAAGCCGAGTTTCAGCGTTAATAATCAGTGGGATGCACTAAAACACGTGTATTACCATATATGGGTATAGCTATACATAGGCATGCGGTAGTATAATAGGCATTATCGTGGACTCCATCATCGACATCGTTGTTATTGTTAATAGAATATTAATTATTGCTATTCATACTAGAGTTATGTTAGTGGAGGTGTCCATTGTCTAACGCTCGTGCTAGTTACGTCATAATCTATTACAGCATAATCTATTGTTGTTACGTAATCACGCTATTACTCTGCTACACGGAGATGCTGGTCGCTAGAGGTCAGTAGTAGAGGTCAACCTATGTTATAATGGTAGTAGTAGTCAGTAGTAGATGCCAATAGTAGTAGTAGTAGAAGTAGTAATTATGTATACAATGTAAACTGTAAATATGCATAATATACACTGTACATTGTACACTGTACACTGTACACTGTACACTGTACAATATACAGTGTGTATGCGGCATAAAGCTATATAGAAAGCTCTAGCTTCTCTATAGCTCTATAGAGCTATATGTTATATGTTATACGGTTATGTATACTATAGTATCAGTATCAGATGGATATACGAGTATGTGTAGACATAGGCGAGGGCATGCGTATGTGTATGTGTATGCGTGTGTATGTGTGTGTGTATGTACTCTTGTGTGAGTATATATATATGAGTAGTGTACAGTGTATCAAGCGATGCATCAGAGTGTACTGAACGTTTGTTCGGTGCGCGTAATATGCTCACTTCAAGTGCACGTATGTATGTGTGTGTTTGTGTGCGCATGTATGTGTGTGAGTGTGTGTGAGTATGTGTGTGAGTGTGTGTGTGTGTGTGTTTACCACGTTATCGTACCTAGCTATATCACGCCATTAATCACTCGATAAATAGTTATTATATAATCAATTATTATAAATAATACATATATATATATATATATATATATATATATTTCTATTAATTAAATGGAAATAAATAAATAAGGAAATGGCATATAAATTGTTTTAATGAATGAATGCATAGATGTGATAATAGCTATATTATTATTTGAATAATTCATGGAATTATAACATGTATAACATACAAACACGCCTATATAAAACACGTATTATATATATATATATATATATATATACATAAATAAACATACTTATATATAACAGTATTAATAAATGTATATAAATAAATTGTTATCATCATATGAGTAACGTTTGTACACCTAAACACACACAAACACACACACAAACACACACATGAAAACATACACTCGCGCACACACACTCATAAGTATATTAAAATATACGAGTATACAAGTAGAACAATATATATATATATATATATATATATATATATATATATATACACTAAATGAGGGCGTGTTTCCCGGCTGTCTATTTACCGCGCTATATGTGTTCCTATCATTGTGTGTATTTTAGGTGTATTATTTTGTATATATATATATATGTGTTCATATCAATATATTATTCGTATCCATTACCTGAATATGTGTGTGTGTGTGTGTGTGCTCGCACGCCTAGATAATACTAATATACACTACATTAATCGCGGTTCAAGTACCCGCGCACCGCACACCGCACACCGCGCACACACCGCACACCCTCCCGCACAACGCGGTCTACGGCCACATAAATCATGTGGATACATAATTGATACGCGTTTGACGAGCCAGTTAGTACTACGCGGGGAGGGAGGGATACTATCTTCTAGGTGCGAGTGTACCCGGAGTCGTGTGTCCGCAGTGTTGGGGGGTGGTGGTGTAGTTGGGCTAATGATGATGGGTGACGTGATTAAGGACGTGCAGCTAACGTCATAGAGCTATACATAGAATACGAGAGTTGTTGAGCCTAATTTGTATACAGTACAGGATATATACGTTTATGATGGTATTCTTATTTACATGAAGTATAAGTTATTTAAATCAATTAATATAAAAAAATATATATAGATTTATATCTGAATATTAATTCATGGGTGAATATAAATATATTGATAATGTACTAATTATAAAATTACCTATTTAGACATATATGTATACATGTACTATACTTAGACATATACATACTATAATATAGAATGCATTATAATGCAGCTGTACAATAACATATAAATAACCGATATTTAGATAGTTAGTTTGACCGTAGTTTGACCACTGGTTCTTAACACGTGATTCCAAAGCTATTGTATTACATCATGAATCTATTGTCAATATCGTTACCTTTATGAATACACTTATTATTAGGAGTCCCTTAAACACATATTTACATTACGTCGTCATATATTAGGATGTATGCATACGTACATTCGCCTAAGGTCACCTGCCGAGTTCATATGGCACTAACTCCTATGGGAGTACATTACAAGAGTTGTGTACACTTGTAAATTATGTAAACAAACATGCGATTAAAAGTTAAAATTGCTCAGGCTTCATTTGAGTCGGATTTAATTTTAAAATAAATTTATTTTACTTTTAAATATATGTCTCTCATGCTATTTAAGTATGTGTTGATGTATTTAACTGCCAGTGTATTCCATAAGGCTAAGGAATCAGATATACATGCGGGTTAAACCCGCCAGGACCAGTCAAATATGCCTTAAAATAATAGTTAGAAGTGAACTTATATAATTGTATATAAAAATGATCGAATATCGTTAAAACAAGGATATCTTAATATAAAAAATGTATCGTAGAGATAAGATAACAATGTGGTTATACATACTTCGTACAAGTATAAACCCATGGATGTAAGTACTGCGACAAAATAACAATAACAATAACACAAACATATTAATACAAATAATTAATAACGATATAGGTTCATGATCTTCAATGTCACTTTATACAGTATCGTTTAGGTATCCTTTTATTTTGATTTGTATATATTACATATCGCCTTCTTTTTGTATGTATATATTGTGTAATATAATAAACTTAAGCATCGGTTGTAACCGTATTTAGATGCCATGCTATGTACACACAACACCTAATAAATTAGAACGAATTCCTATGTATTATAAACTATGATGTACACGTTAAATCGTATGACTTTTCGTATAATCGTTTATCACTACATTATATATATATATATATATATATATATATATGCTTAAACATGTATACAATATAAACTGTATGCGTATACATTTAAATACTATCAAGTATATCTGCTATTGTATATATATATATATATCTGCTTGGGTAAACCGATATACGATACAGTGTATAAGATGTACTGTCACCAACACTGTACACACTCACCTCTACTTATGATTAATTAAGCGCATATCATATCACGTGACTAGAGGAGGTGAATAGAGATATTCGCTTGCGTGTGTGGGTGTGGGTGTGTGTGCGCGTGCGTGTGTGTATCTCTAGAGATAGCATCTCAATCGATACGGTTACAGATAGCGATAGTGTATACAGTGAAATGTACTGTTCTGTTATTTTACAATACGCATTAAGGTTCTAGAAATCACCTTCCTCGGAATGACATATACATACATACTTATATATACATACATACATACATACATATACATATATATATATATATAGAATAGCAGTGTCATTACCACTTTTTGCTGTTCTAAAACTGAAAAAGTGAAATGTACATATATGTATACAGTATATTTATATATATATATATAAGCCACGGGCAACATTATTTATGTTATAACATGTATACATATACTGTTATGTACACTGATCTCTAGCCTACATACTATTAATGTATCGATATTTGCTATGTATTTCAATGTTGCCATGGTGATTACATACTAGTACATGATATTATGTGCTATTACATGGTATTACATGATATTACAGGATATTATATGATATTATATGATAGTACACGTCATATACGGATGGTGTGTATAAATCCCATTCTCTCCTGGAAACACGGAATATAAGATATCGAGAGCAAGTGGAATTTAACTCTTGCGAAAATATGTAAATAATCACTTACTACCGAACTTAGTCCGAACTTAACTCAACCTTTGACCCTGCTACTTAATTACCTACTTTACTTTTGTTTGAGGAACATATTACATAGGAGAAATGGACCCTTCCTCGTAGATACATTATAGGTAAACATATGGAATTTAAGATTGAGTTAAAAAGCAGATAAGACGATACAAGAGATGAGGCGGATAAGTGAAAGGGGAGTGGTTTCCATACAGTAGGGAAGATATAGGTCAGGCACGGGTGTTTCAGGAGTGCAAATATAGGTTATATAGAGGGTTATAAGAGTTTAGTATTGAATGAACGAGGTGTTGTGTGTGGTGCAATAATGGACGTATAAGTTATGCGACGTTATCAATAGAAGGAGTTTTATTAATGTATTATATTGTTGATGAGTAACTAGCGGGTTGATAGGTATTATAATACGATATATGCTGATAGAGAAGACACACAAGGTGATACTATATCGTTGAGATTATTGTTCATGTATTGGATAGTCTTCTATATATATAAAGTTAATATATAGTTAGTATAGTTAGTACCTTAAGTATTACCTTATAATTATAAGGAAATACTAAAGGTACTAGTAAAAATACTTAAGTATTTTTAGTAATTACTAGGCGGTGCTACGAACTGGATGTATTTACTCGTATTTCAGGGTTTTACAATGTAACATGTAACTATATATATATATATATATATATGTAGGGTACTTAGGTCTACTTAGGTCTACTTAGGTCTACTTAGGTATTGAGATACACAAATGTTATTATACTCGGGCGCTACACGGGCCGTCGCTTTACGGTAGTAATGTTAGTCTAGATTATGAATAAGTGTACACAAATTAACGTTGCGTTATGTTACATATTCGTGAAGAGGGGTAGACATATGGGTATGCATTTCTACATATGTATGTACACGTGACTACTTATATGTATACATAGGTGGACATGTAGTGGTGTATACAGTGTAATAGTAATTATAATAATAATGAAATGTAAACATGCGCATGGGTAGAAATTACTTATTTCCTATCTAAACATGTTAATATATATATATATATATATATATATATAGTAATGGTTAGGTAATAATTCATAGTCAATAGTGTTTCATTTTATCTGCATTAAACGTTATTAATAATCAGACTAAGTTCATTTGTGTTCGGCTAAGTCCACCACTGCATCGAGGACATCACTATGCATATGACCTTGTTCTGACATGTTACGTCATACTTTTGTAATAATAATATACGTAGCAGTCGATACCTGTGTTTATATACCATCGTGACGTTATTTCTTGTTGTTAACTTACGCTCAAAATATATACACATGTAAGTATATAGTATATATAGTATATATATATAATAGTATATATATATAATAGTATATATATATAATAGTATATATATATAATAGTATATATATATATTTTTTTTTTATTTCTAATTAATAATCAAAAATCAAATATCCTAGAAAATAATATTAGTGTACCGCATGGATCGATACTGGGTCCACTTCTTTTTATAATTTACATAAATGATCTTCCATTATTATTAAATAATAATACAAACATAAAACTAACGGTTTATGCTGACACAGAAATAACATTTACATGTATAAATAATGCACATTTAAAAAATACTATAAATAATGCAATTACAAAAATAGAAAATTGGTACATTTATAAGAAATTGAAAATAAACATTAATAAAACAAAAATACTAAACTTTAACTCTAGTAAATATATAAATATTAATCTATAAATAAATATATCACAAATAACAAATGTAGATGAATAAAAATACATTGGAATTATAATTGATAAGAATCTTAATTTTTAAAAACTGATACAATATTTTCAACAAATAAAATATTAAAAATTAATAGTCTTAATGTACCCAGTGTACACATAAAATATGAAAATAAATATAAATTAAGAAATAAACCCTCTTTCATATATATATATATATATATATATATATATATATATATATATATATATATATATATATATATATAAACACTATTGTATACATATAAGTATACTCTATAAAGTAATATAGTATATGTGTGATAACAATGATGACCGTTCTTATAACAACGAGATAACAATGATTCAATGATCATAATGGTAACAGTGATAACAGTGATAACATCGCGAGCAGAATATCTATGTAATCAATGAACATCACGTGATACTTCAGGGGTATACGTTATCAAAGATATATCATCATAAACACACACACACATACATATATATATATATATATATATATATATATATATATATATATATATATATATATATATATATATATATAACAGTAAACAGTGGTGTATAAGTACGTACTGCAACAGTTGTATTGTATATATTAAATTACATTAAATATTGTTTTTAGTGTTTATATCAATGATTTTGCGAAGCAACTATACAATTATCCATATGTACATCTCATGCGATGTATTTAATAGTTACCCGCCTCGAAGCCATCAGTATTATCGAACCATTGAAATAGATATAGGTTTTACATTTTACACGGTTTTTTTTATAAAACAGTGTTTCCATTGTTCTATTAAATTACACGCAATATAAGTTAGCATTTCATAGATATGTTATTTCATAGCATTTAAAAGCAACCTATCCTATTGCTTTGTTATATATTAGTAATGAACACTTCGTTTACATTATATAAATAATAATCTATAACCATTTTTTACGTATCATTGTATGTACACATATATTTGTATTTTATAAATTACAAATCTATGATAAACATCACCATTTTCTTAAAATACAACCTGTGTAGATGGCGCTATTCGTGTGTTTTGTACAACATCGAATTAAACGGTTTCGCGTGCGTTATTTTTCGTATAAAAGTATTTAGCTGTATGTTGGTTGTATGTTAGTTATTATGTAATAAGTTATTTAACATTAATACAATGATTTATATTCAATGCCCGTTACCATAGTGTAATGTATGTAATTAAGATTAATGCTAAAGTCACATTTATATCGATATAACACCCCTATAATATTGAACTATGTGAATCACTTATTACTATTGTATTGTCTACCTGGTATAATTCACACCATCATATCCTATGGACTACTGCAGAGTTACATATGTTTATATCTGGTCATCGATATTATAAGTTAACATTTCGCTTTTTAAATAGAATATAGATTTATTAATGGATATATTAGCAGATGTCATCGTAATCATATTTATTAATGTTAACTTGACATATTGGTAATCAGGTGATGTACCGGTGAGGGCGGGCTGCGGCTTATAGGGGTAGGGGTGGAGAGGATAATCTCAGTATTACATCATAGTAGGTCAGAGCATCGATTACGTCACCCCACCATAGTCATGCGCGAGTTGTGACTTCCCGTATTCATATATTGTATACGTAATATATACCATATCTAACAAACATCAATGTTGGGCAATACAATTCTATTATAAGAATTCTTTTTAAAGATATTAATCGATAGTTTTTTATTTCGAGTGAAGGGGTTAGTTTATTCCATCTAATTGATAATTCTGAGCTGAATTTTTTCATTTCATATTTGATGCAATGGGTAATCGGTTGGTGTAGTTTAATTAAATTTGTATTAGGAAAAATTCTAGTGTTTGGTTTAAGTTTTATTTTGTTTCGTAAATTATAGGGTACGTTATAAGTAATAATATTTTGTAGTTGATTGAGTCTTCGGTGTTTAGCCAGTTAAGTTTGTTACGTAAGTCAGTAACGTTAGTTTGTAACGTATACTGTCTAGTTTGTCTATTTTCAGTTTTCAGATACTGAGAATAGTTAGTTACAGTATTATAGTCTAGATTGTATGATATTCTGAGTCAGTAGTTTTGTAGTACTTCTATTTAAGTATGGTCGTATATTTGTAAGATTAAATAGCTGTGCAGTCGTAGATTGATTATGTAAGCTGTAATGTTTATCTTACCTTACCTCGTCGAGCTTTCTCGGCATATGTTTATCTAGATTAAGTTTATTATTAAAATTGATGCCTAGGTATTTAACAGAATGTATGGGAATGATTTTGTGCTGATTAATAGTAATGTCAGTGAAGTAAGGATTTGGTCATTAGTGATATTTGAGTGTGTGTGTGTGTGTGTGTGTGAGTATGTATGTATGTATATATATATATATATATATATATATATATATATATTTGTATCCACTATACATATTGAGTATGCAACTATATAACCATAAGTTATATGAATACATACAAATATAAATATTCACATATTCACTGAATTATATATATATATATATATATATATATATATATATATATATATATATATATATATATATATATATATATATTTATATATATATATATAATGACAGGTTATGTCACATAGAATATATACGACGAGTACATAAATAAGCCAATACACACATACACACATATATGTGTGTATACACACATACACACATACACACATACACACATACATACGCAGTAAATACATGTACACTGTACGACGCACGAGTGTATATTGTACAGTGTATAACCTATATGTACAATTGTGTACATTGCTAATCATAAATATATTAAATATTAAAACATCTTGATTTGGCCCGCAGTATTTCGTGACTCTATGATGTATACATGTAGAAATATATATATATATATATATATATATATATATATATATACATTCGTATGGGGAGAACGCGTGAACTTACAGGCATAGGGTATATAGTGTGGTACAGTATACTGTATACAGTATACTATACCTATATGTCCTACAGGTCCTACATATAATAAAGTAGGGCTTACCTAGTCTTATACCACTCTACCTATAGACTACGTATGTGTATTGATCATGACCGCGACTGTAAGTTGCATACAGACATACCTACATATATACGTATACGCGTTCGTATTATCATATAGACGTTAGTATACATACATATATATGTATATATATATATATATATATATAATATTGATGTTTTATATTTTTACGTATATACACATGTATATATATATATTTATACATACATATACTTAATATTATATAACACCAGGAAAGCTAGTAGATCTTTCCCCAGTTCCAGGTATATACACCTGAATTCCGACACATATTTGAATATACTTGTTCCCGCGGTGATTAATTACCTCATCTATAAATAGAAACTGGCATGTAAAAAGTGTGTAGACTTACGTATATATATATATATGTATATATATATATATACATATATATATATATATGTATATTTGAGCTAATAAGTTAATATTATTTTCTATAATTTCAATACATTTTCGCCCTTCGGAATATGTACCTAATACAGGGTGATATATGTGTGGTGTTGAATAATGCTGTTGCGTAATGGAGTTGTATGATTTCATAATTAAATAATAATAATACTGATTTAATTATTATAATTAAGGGTATATAAATATGTATGTATTTCTCCTTATATAACCTCATTGATAATAACTATGTAACATTATTCCTATTGGATCTAAGCAGGTGATACATTATATACACACATATATATATATATATATATATGTGTGTATATATACACACACTTGTACACATAAACACACAAACACACACATACATACATATTTATATATATATATATATATATATATATATATATATACATATATATCGAATATTTCTATTCTAACTGATTAAACATATTGGTATATTTTATAAATCATTTAAATTTAAATATTTAAACATATGTCCTAAATAATATTTATTTATTGAAATCTAATATGTATATATATGAATGAATACAATATAAATACGGATATAAATGGACCCCTCAAGAAGTCATAGACTTATAAATGTTATAAATAACTGTGAAGGGCCTCTGACAATACAATACAAATAATACAAAAAAATTGTGTTTTGATTAATCGTTTATTAAGTTCTTGGTAAACACGAGAGAAAAACAAGAACTGCCGGTTTTCGAATCCGGGACCTCTGGCTTACTAGCTTTTGGCGGTTACACTAAGTCATATATCCTATACAAATATAGGATATATATATATATATACATACCTGATGAAGATAATATTGATCTCATCCTTCTTCTTTAATACATATTTTGCCCCAGCTGGGGTTATTTAACCCTAGGGTTATTTACTCTATTGCCAATTACAAACGTTCGCCATATTTGTTAATAATATTAGTTATATCTATAATTCATAACGTTATTATATCATATCGTACGTCTAATAAACTCTACTAAACTATAAACATGAATATAATCACAACAAATCGGAATGTGTATCGTGAATACCTTTATCTCGTCGTGATAATTTAGCAATTGGTGATAAACGATTTGTTATACAATGTCAACCTTTTAGAAACATATGTAATCATGGTGAACTTAGTATAAGTTAAACTGTATAACACATAAGTGTGTACAGGTTAACCTGCATACGTTAGCACTCTTCTAACCATTTCTTAATATCTCGTTTCCAATACCTCAATAGTTGTATCAGTCTTGAGCATTTAACCATAACAAATTTTCACTTCAACATTCGGTCTTCTATACGACCTCTACCACTCATTATAATACCCATCCACTAATAACCCCACTGACCACCTCTTAATAACCCTAATAAGCATACTTATAATTAACCTCTAATAATAACTCTAATCATCTTATTATTTATTTCATGAACTTTGGTATTTATTATACTTCTTAATTATTCAAACTATGAATTCCAGTTAGGGATACTCATTAACTATATTGCTATTTAAATAAAATATTATATTATAATTATATAACGTTATCTAAGAAATTAATAAATTGATATGTTGCTATTTATCGATATTATAGTTAGTCTTTGTTTAGCATTGTCTATATTGTAGTATATTACACCAATACATCAAATAACCTAAACCCCACTAAGTGGTTTATAAGGTATTGGTTACCCCTAATTAGTAATAAAGTCTCGATATATTAATGAATAGTAATAAGTTATTATAAATTATAATTATCCTGCATATCTATATTACTATATGTATATAATAAGGCAATATATATATATATATATATATATAAAAATATATATATTTTTATAAATATAA
>OZ025243.1:88527444-88567878 GCA_964019155.1 Osedax fenrisi
GTTAATAATTGATAATAATAACATTTAATAATATTCATTATAATAATTATATAGAGTTACCTCTTACGGAGTGAAATGCAGTATGAAATCTGATAGAATTCACGAGTTCTATTATGGCTTGACATGGTATGCAAACTCTTTAGCAGTTCGACACGGCAGCAAACTCTTTAGCAGGTCGACATGGCAGCAAACTCTTTAGCAGGTCGACATGGCAGCAAACTCTTTAGCAGATTGGCATGGATGTATCATGATAATAGATTTTTTAATATGAAAAAATATTATTATACAACAGTTGTTTTAAATTTAAATAATAATACTCTACAACATTATTGAATTTCATTAAGGATTATTTGATAGTTAATTGATAATAATAACATTTAATAATAATCATTATAATAATTACATAGAATTACCTCTTACGGATATAAATCACGAGTTCTATTACGGCTTGACATAGTATCCAAACTCTTAGCAGCTCGACACGGCAGTGAACTCTTCAGCTCTTCAACTCTTCAACTTTCCCCTATAGGGGAAAGTCTCAGATAACCGACCCCTAAATGACTATTTGTAATAAATTAGTCAATATTAAATATATTTATTTGAAATTTAGTAATTAATACAATGTAATTAATTGCAATTAAATTAAGACATATATCTTATATAACTTTTCTATTTTAAATTGTGGATATAATTTTATTGACAATAATAAATAGGGGGTCGGTAATTGGATACATGTGCCTAATGCCGAGCCGCTAAATACGATTAATGGATATAATTAGTATTATAGTATCCAATCAAAATAACAGATATAAATATAATGAATTATATAACGCACACAACTTACATCATTGAATTTATATTTTAATATTCATATTAAATTTATAATTTAACTTTATATTTCTATATTAAACTTAAATTAACTGACTATGAATATAACTATATATATATACTAAAGAATCATTGTATAGTATTATTTACGCTGTTAAAATATACTATTTACAGGTATAATAAACATTCACAAATTATCTATAATCTATTATCTATAATCTATTTTGATTGGATATTATAAATAACATGGGGTCGGTATTAGGGTAATTTAGGGGGTCGGTAATAGGAAAATAATGGGTTACAATAAGCAAGATATATTGGTTAATACTTATTCAGATTATAATATGTGTATAATTGTTATGAAAATTAAATTAATCTACCATGGTATGTAAAATATGATTACATTTTATTATAATTAATACCTTATTTACAATTATTTGAAAAAGTTATTATTCATATATTTTAAAAATAAAGCCAGAATATCACATTTTATCGAATAACAATTGTAGGATTGAATATTTTGAAAAACAAAATACTCATTCATATTTACTATTACACAACTAAAAGTTCGTTTATATATCATTTTTGATATATATCATATTTACTTAGATATATTGTATACGTAGAGGGTATGTATTATGAGAGATCGGTAATTGCATACTTTTCCCTATATATATTTAATACACACGAGGGTATAAAAATCAGAATTACCAAGCGTGTTCTGTATATAATTTGCCGTCGGTGGCGGTGGATAAACAGAGTGAAGGAATTACATGCGGATTACAAGATTATCATAGAAGATACGCGTAATCTTATAGATTATCTATAGGTAGATCTATAGGTAGATCTATAGGTAGATGGTATTATGGTAGATGGTAGATGATCCATCGATAGGCTCTACACGCACACCGATGATTACGCGCACACACGCTCACTAACTCACGCGCACAAGCACACACACACGCACATATATAATCGCACATTAATACACACGAGAATACATAATCGCATAGGAGCACACATACGCATACACATACTTACATACTCACGCGAATACACACACAAACATGCGCACACACACACGTACACTTATACACACGCTCACACATACGCACACATACGCACACACACGCGCTCACACACACACACGCGCACAAACACGTACACTTATACACACGCTCACACATACGCACACATACGCACACACACACGCTCACACACACGCGCGCACAAACACGCGCACTTATACACACGAGAATACACTACTGCTACTACTAACACCCGGATGTAGTGATTGATGACGTAATCACGTGATTGCACTGCTTACCCGGTATTATGTCATAATTGTGTACACACGCTCTTGATAACAATACAAGACTACTAAGATAATAGCGATTATGTAATATTAACTAACACAACACACCACGTGGTGTCGGCGCACCACTAACTATGAGCGAGTTGGCTAATATTACTTCCGGTGTATATCTCCAGGGCTTTAGGGTCACGTGTTTGTATGTGTGTATATACGTGTGTATAGCCTTAGTTTGTACGTATATATGTAGATAACATATATGTATAATATTATATAATTATGTATATACTTATGTATATATATATATATATATGAGTGTTTGTATATAGTGAAAGCCGCTTATGGTAAGCTTTAAGTAAAGTAAATACATGGCATATATAGAATATATTTCAACATTATTTGTTAATTGTCATTGTGAAACATTGATATAAAGAAAGTAGGTATACCTGCATTGCCTACAGGTAATTGCGTGTAATGTACGCCACTTCGCGATAGAGTCGAAAGTATAGTATTCTAAATACCTACTTAATTATAAATTATTATTATTTATTTATATATATATATATATATATATATATATATATATATATTAATAATTCCGATCTATTTTAATGATAATACTACAAATAAAATTATAGATTCAATGGATTATATAGATTATATTACAGAAACATCATAATTATGAACACTAATCATGAACTAACTAAAACCTGATTCCATCCCTGATTATTTGTAAAAATGATGTCAATGTAACCCAGATTTGGAAATTAAAATCGGGTTGGATTAAATAAATAAATGAACTATACATTAGAGATATTGTGGAACAGTATATTTATTATTGACCTGCTAGAATATAATATATTTAATAGTTGGTAAAGAGAAAGGGAGAGAGAGGTATTAACATATATATATATATATATATATATATATATATATATATATATATACATATATTTTCTGGGGTCGATGGCTCAGTGGGACAACCAACATCTAGTAAGCCATAAGTCCATAGTCCGACTCCAGGCAGTTCTTGTTTTTCTCTTGTGTTTATCAAGAACTTAAAATCAATACATTAAAACACAAGAAAAAGTGGAGTTTACTATTTGAATTGTATTGCCCCTCACTGTTATGTATAATATGTATACGTATACTTATGTATAACTATACTGTATAAGCATATATATATGCTTATTGAGGGGTCCATTTGTATCCGTTATTTGTATTGTATTCAATATTTAAATTTGTGATTTCAATAAATAAATATTATTATTATATATATATATATATATATATATATATATATATATTAAAACTGCATATGTGGCTCAGTTGGCTAAGGTATCAGATACACAAGCAGTAGGACACGGGTTCAAGCATGGTCCGAACCATTAAAATAAATCTTAAATAATATTTAGAAGTGATCTTATATAATTGTGTATAAATAAATTACCGGCTCTCGTTAAAACTATGCACACACATATAGAGATAGGGAAATAACAGGAGGTGGACAGGGAGATGGAATATCGTACAATAATCAATACTAGAAAGAACACGTATACGCATGCGCGTGTAAGGACATGTAAGGACAACACCGTCATCAGATCTACACGGACGTGGTATTCTTCCGTGCACGGCGAATCTACCTAAATAATTAATACACCAATAATAGATAAATTCCTCATATAATTGGTTATTTATTTATCTAGTATTATGTGGGTTATATAAAGTTATTATTACACTTGTGTATTCGTATCATAATATTTTTATAATTATCTATATAAATAGAAGATAAATGATCGGAAAAGAAATATTGTGATGTATTATGATATATTATAATAGTTACAATATATAATTACAAATATAACATTAATTATATACGTAATATGTATATATTATATAATGTGTCATGATCAATCCCAGTTAATATGGTCCAAAGTACAACATAAAAGACAAAGTCTCACATTAGTTATGTTGAGCTTTGGCCCATATTAACTAGGCCTAGTTATGACAGTAAATAAGTAATCATAATTCATACACCCTTGATAAACCGCCAAGATCAAGACCGACCTTTTCGGGCCGTATATCGATGTGGCGGTATATCGAGGTGGCATTATATCGAGGTGGCAGTATATCGAGGTGGCAGAATATCGAGTTGGCAGTATATCGATGTGGTGGTATATCGAGGTGGTGGTATATCGAGGTGGCAGTATATCGAGGTGGCAGTATATCGATGTGGCGGTATATCGAGGTGGTGGTATATCGAGGTGGCAGTATATCGAGGTGGCAGTATATCGATGTGGCGGTATATCGAGGTGGTGGTATATCGAGGTGGCAGTATATCGAGGTGGCAGTATATCGATGTGGCGGTATATCGAGATGGTGGTATATCGAGGTGGCGGTATATCGAGGTGGCAGTATATCAAATATAAAAAACATAATATGATATATATATTGTCTGGTCTAAGTACGGTCAGCTATAATACGCATTATATCAAGGGTAGCGACATGATATATCAAGGCTAGCGACATTATATGGGTTACGTGGTAGCTACACTACTATCATGTGATACATCAAAGGACAGCATGTCAAGGGTGTACCGTATACAGTATATATTAGCATATCACTTCATGTGCGATACATACTTTCTTTTTTATATACACTTTATTATTATTCCATTTTGTATTATATACAAAATTATATATATATATAATCAAATTTTATTAACAATTATTTATTAACAATTATTTATAACTAATGCATCTCGCGAATATTGCTCACATTTTTATTTATTGAAATCTACAAGTTATCGGGATATCGATCAATTCGCCCTAAAATAAAAGGGATTACGATAAGAGGTACATTAATTGACATTTCAGCTCGATATGATACACGAGTTATCGGTTTAAGTTATTAGGTGACCGATAAATAACCTAACACTATAATAAATACAAGTGTATTAAGAAATGTAGATAACATATACTACAACAATAATCAAAACATATGTTATAGTCATGATAACAATAAAATATCGTATCCAAAATATCAAATATATTATATATATATATAAATATATTTACAAATATATATGACATCATAGTATACAATTACGTCATATATACATATCGATTAATGCCTAAGTTAGTGTTACTATAATTATTACGTAATAATGCCGTAACACTCGAGTGGATAGCATAAGTTAATTACAACTAATTAATATAGAGGGGGCGGGAATTGTGGCCGCCTCTCGACGATAACATCGATAGACACGCCCCTTCGGTAGTGCGCATGACCGGGTCGCACTAATTACGTAATACTAGCGAATCACGTGACGTGGAGGTTTGTCACCGGGTGTGCGGTCATCCGTAACGTGCTGATTACGTAATGTAATGCACTAAGTTGGGTCGATGAAGGTGCTAGGTTATAATACGGTCTCTTAAGGTCGACTGTTAGGGCGAGGGGACCTGCAATGTTGATATTTAATGTTTCAGTTTTAAGGTTTAGTTTGTTTAAGTTTAGTCAGTATAGTTGTATGTCAATATTTTCTGAAATCCTATTTATATAGAATCGCCGATAAAGCATCATCTATACGTAACATTCAATCTATCTATATAACCCTATGTATGCGATATATAGAGATGCTTAGGAACACTACAAAGGTGATCGGGTACATCTATAGCTAAGAGGCTATGATGTCATATATAGATAAGGTTCACCCCATGCGGTTAACTTTAATTCCGCCCTTCGTCACTCTGTAAGGTGAGGGTGAGGTCATATATACCGCTGCTAGGACATACTAAATCACCCTATAGGGTGATGGTGAGGGTATCATTAGCTGGCGCAACAATAGACTATCGACCCGCATCTCCGAGGGTAATGTTACAACTGCGCGGCATTCGTGCAATATTAATGCCCGTACTGAAGTACTACTGAATACATTCCCCGTGTTACGCCCCCCGGACACGCCTCATCGATTAGACACGCCCCCTCCCATTAAGACCTCGGCGTCTCTATACTATTAGTAGTAGCGGTGGTGGTATTGGTGGTAGATGTAGTAGTGGTGAGTAGCATACAGCCACCAGACTACCCTATCTATGACTCATATTCGCGTAGATATCGATTATAACGAGTTGTATGATTGCGTTATCCACATAGATAGTGTACAGATGCATGTTAAGGGATGTTAAGGGATGGGTACGTACATACTCTAGTGCATAATGTAGTACATATTTATTATCGTTTATAAATGGCAGGGTGATAAATTATGCGGGCATTAGATGGATTATATACTATATCTATCTATAGGTGGATAGATTATATATATATATATATATATATATATATATACATTGCATAAGATTAAAAATATTGCTCCACACTGACCACAGCATAATATGTCATTAAGAGCGATATTTATACTTTTTGACATATATGACGTCATCGCCTTACGTAATCCTCTTGAGGAATGTTCACTTCCGGGGTAACAAAATGTCAAGCTTTGAACAATTGAACAGCGAATAATACTTTATCTATTGTTCAATGATCGTTTATTAGAAAGTTCAGTACGCCCTAGTTACTACTGCGTGATATTACTATTGTTACGTTATCTAATATTACATAACACACACGCATGCGCGTAGGGTATTATTACGCGTTGTCCATTTCGGTGAATCACGCATCATTAATGATAAGCAACTGCCCTTAAGAGGACACGATATACAATGTAAATTAGACGTGGTGACCCACCGAATAATATTATTATATGATTATAGGACTTACAATGTAAGTCTTACATACATGTTGCTTATATATAAGCCATGGTGTAGTATGGCATGGATATTATAGAATATATTAACGATAGATTCACATCGCGATATCCGGATTTTTGATATTTGATATTAACGAGATGTTATTTACATTACGATATTATATTCTTTGTATATTTAACTAGGGTTAAGTGGCTTAAAGAAGGGGTACAGGGCTTACACAAGTATACGGGTAAGGGGGGAAAGTACAACGGCAACATTTTACGGAATATTGTACGTAAAGGATAGAATGCCGGATTACAAATTGGTAATATTATGCAATCATGTGTAATGTTTAAATTTTATATTACCGGCAACATTTCGGCAATAAAGTAAATTAAGTATTTCCTATTTCATTTTCGGAAATTATAGCCATCGAGTTAACCATACCCTGGAAGTTGTAACGTAAGTTGTTAGTGTTCTCGTTATCTATTTCGATGGAGTCATTTCGAGTTTTTACTTATGGTTTTAACGAGACTCGATCAATTATTTATACACAATTATATTTATATAAGACCACTTCCTAGTATATTAATACATATTGTAATGGTCCAGCTATGGCTTTACACGCGGCTCTGTACATGTATTGTCTGCCACCTTAGCCATTTGAGCAACACAGGCATGTATATATAATAACAATGGTTTAAAGGGATTGGTAATCGAAAGCCTATACTTATTGATATTGTATACATAAGGGTTTTGAAAACTAGTATTTTAACTGATAAAGATACAGAATTTACGTATGCAAAGTTAAGGTAGTAAAGTATTTCAATAAACCCATTCATTATTAATTAAATACGATTAAAGGTTTGGTAAGCGACAAATTTATTGATAATTTATAAAGTAAAGGGTTTTGAAATTTATTATTTTTAACAGTATAGAGAATAGTATCACTTTAATATACATACAAGTATTTAAGTATAAGTATTTAAGGGTATACCAACGATTTTTCCAAAGAATGCTTCACAAAATCTTTGGGTATTCTCTATTCCCTCATGCTACATCAAGATTCACCCCACGTCCAGGCAGTAACAATATATATATATATATATACATATATATATATATATATATATATATATATATATACTGTTAATAGCTATAGATCTATATACTGTATATTATATACAATAAAGCCTCTAGGCTGAATTGTAAATTGTATGAATATATATATATATATATATATATATATATATATATATATGTGTGTGTAATTATTATACCATTATACCAATACGCTATACAAATACTGACGTCGATTATTGGCGATGTTAAACTTGACAGCTAAGTCCACTCTATAGGTAAGTCGCACTGACGGCGATTCATTATATTAGCGTATGGAATGTTCTAGAACTAAGTAGTAAACAAGCGTAAGAAGTAGAATGCCCATTGTTAAAACTACGTAAGTTATAGTTGTACTAGCGAATAATACGTAGTACTTCATAGTTGGACAATATTATAGTAACCCTATTACCATTTATTGAAGTGATTACGATGTATACTGTATACATTAGCGTCTATAAATAGATAAACCAAGTCATATATGTGTACACGTGTTTTACATATACGTCGTACATTGTACAATATGTCGTATAATATAAAACAAATATTTAAAAAAAAATTTCTTGTGTTTAGTTTATAGTTAATAAAGTTATTGATAAACACAAGAGGCTTACAAAACAAGACTTACCTGGGATCGAACTCGGAGTATCTAGCGTTTTCCAGAAACTATTCGTTCTACTGAGACATATACCCTATAGGCTACTCCATATTCTGCATAATATGCATATCCTACACTATAAATAGCGTCTAGAAATGGAGCCGCCGATAAGTCCAATACGCGTATGTGTCTCATAAGAAAGTGTGTGTGTGTGTATGTGTGTGTGTGGGTGTGGGTGTGTGTGTGTGTGTATGTGTGTGGGTGTGGATGTGTATGTGTGTGTGTGGGTGTGGGTGTGTGGGTGTGTGGGTGTGTGTGTGTATGTGTGTGGGTGTGGGTGTGTATGTGTGTGTGTGGGTGTGGGTGTGTGGGTGTGTGTGTGTGTGTGTATGTGTGTGGGTGTGGGTGTGTGGGTGTGTGTGTGTGTGTATGTGTGTATGTGTGTGTGGGTGTGTGTGTGTTTGTGTGTGTGTATTGCGTACATGTAATAACATTGTTGTTTTGTTTTGTTTTGAATCCTAAATGTACTATAGTACTATAGAACTATAGAAACTATAGTACTATAGTACTATAGAACTATAGAAACTATAGTACTATAGAAACTATAGTACTGTAGAACTATAGTACTATAGAAACTATAGTTTCTTACCACAATACATACGCATATATATTTAATATTGGAGAGTAGAAATATACGAAACAATTTAAAAAATGCATTTAAGAAATAAATATTTTAAACTAGTTTTTGCATGATTATAATGATTATAAATATGTTCTTATATTATAACATTATATTTAAATATTAACATAATTATTGATATTATAACTTTACTTTCAATATGATCGTATATTAACATATACATATATAACTCCATGGTGAGGGATGATGTTTCGAGTCTCTGTTAAGGCTAAGTTACGAGCTCTATATATATATATATATATATATATATATATATACATATCTAAGCTGTCACTGGACAGTGGCCTACTTAAACAATACAATGATGACGTCACTGATGATGACCAGTCTATTGTTAATTGCATTAGCTCCGTATCGATCTAATTCTCAACCTCGTGTACTTCATTATTACCATATATAGACACGTATATAGACACGTATATATATATATATTACATAGAACAATGATATCAAGTCGCGATTAGAGAGTCTAAACAATTCATGCATTGTTTAACTTATAGCATTTTTTAACTACAATTATTTATATCGATTGAAATCGCCAGATAATTATGATTACGTTGATAATTATAATAACGTAAATGTAATACTCGTTCATAGTCATCATTGTATGCATACCACTTGATATGTATGCGTGTGTATATTCTCCATTGTATGCGTGCGTTGGTGTGAACATTACAAGTAAAGTACCTCAACATGACGCGGTGTCGCGGATACCCCCTTTACCGCTGATACCCGCAAGCGTGGACACTGCGGTCAAGCTGTCAATATACACTGCACACGATGTACAATGTACAGTGTACAGTGTACAGTGTACAGTTTACAATGTACAGTGTACAGTGTACAATGTACAGTATACAGTGTACAGTGTACAGTGTACAGTGTACAGTGTACATGACCGCCGTTTTGACCGCCGTTTTGACCGCCGTTTGCAATGTATTGTTGTGTAATCGGTGTACGCGGTTTACCTGCAGATTGTTTCGCACGCTGCAGCGTTATATTACACAAGTATTACTCGTATATGTATCCAAGTGCATATACAATATAAATATATATATACCTATATTACTAATATTGTTTGTCGTTATTATTTTATTTATTAATGTCGGTACGGCTTATTCTATTTTATTTTATTATTATTAATGGTATTTATGTGTACCTACTTTTATTATTTGTATTCTATATATATATACACTTTTGAGAAATCAGTTATGATTTATTTAAGTGTCTAAATAAACATTTAATCAATCAATATACAAGTGTATATAGAAGTGTTTAACATAGTGTATAATATACACTGTATAAACGGTATACAATAAATAAGTGCCTACGTATTTACTAGTATACTTCCCGAGTAGTGCCTCCACGTTCGTTGTGTCAGGTGTCAGAACCATGTGTCATGTGTCAGACACACATAATGTAGTTCGATGTTCGAACCCAATCCGGACCTATACAGTAACGCTTACAATGTATAATGAATATATATATATATATATATATATATATATATATATATATATATACGTCGTACGTCGCACGTCGTGTGGGTATGCGTACGTTAGTGTGTATTTATGCATATATACGTATATGTATGTCTGAATCGGTAACACACCAATATAACCAATAATACATATATATATATATATATATATATATATATATATATATATATGTGTGTGGGTGTATGTGTGTATGTGTGTACTTATCAATTGTAACACATTTCCCCGTGCGGGCGATAGCTGTACGGTCAAGAGTGTCAATACGTCGGTGACAGGTGACACTTGACCCTCGTGACCCCACGTGACTATGTATCTGTCGAGTGGCTATCACGTGACGTTGTTGTATCACGTTATCGTCGCTGAACATATACTAGTAATGCATATACTGTCCACATACCTATTAACATTGTAACCTACCCTCCCTTTTCCTTCATTTTTATTGTACTTTATTTATTTTATTTTTGTTTCCATCTCATGACGCCCATAACCACCACGTGATTTTGTAGTCGATAAAACATTTTAAAATAAATAATAAAAATTTAATTTAATTTAAACTCAATACATTTTCTAGTATTATTGAGATGAAAAGTTTAATATTTCCTAACGATAACATATATGTTACGTATACGTTATTGAAATAAATAAGGATTAATACACTTATAAAGAATTTAAAACGTTTAAAGTGTCAATCATAGTAGACGATAAAGTGGTTAATAAACTATTTGATACACTGATTGATAAATGATAACATAAATGCTTATCCTTATAATATATACTATACGTTATACTCACGCACTATTTATTATTATTATTATTGTTATATATATAAGTGGCATACTACTTAAAACACATTCGAGAATATCGCTCGATATTATATTTGTGTATAACAAATCATCATTGTAGTATTACTTAAATTCGTTTTCAATTTAAATAAATTAAATACTTCTTATCTTTAATAACTCTAATAGAAATACATAATTAAATATATATTATAGGTTTTTACTATATAGTTTAAATGTATTAATATTTGTATGCTATACTATGATATAAAATATGAATATATTGAATTAAAATATATATTTTTAGATGTATAAAATATATCATGATTATCTATTAATTAATATTAAGCAGTTATTTTGTTTAAAATTAAAGTATTACCATTATTGATTTTTATTGTTGTATAATGATTTACAATAATTAAGTATATGATTAAAATTGAATTTTTTAAATATAGATTAAATGTTAAATTAAAAAACATTACTTACTTGTTAAATTGTATCCCTCTTAAATCATAAGTAAAGACTCGTATATCGTAGGGGGAATCAATGACGCCAGAGTAACACCTTTCTCCTGTCGTATCGTTCTTGACCATATTTGATTAAACAATTAACATCTTTCTTTGTCCATTTAACAATATTATCTATCCATTTATATTTTGGGAGACCTCGATTTCTTGAACCTTTAACCGCTCCTTGCATGATTGTTTTGCATAAAATATCATGTCTGGATATATGTCCAAACCACTTTAATTTGCGTAGTTTTATTTTTTTGCAGAGGCTGCTCGTAGTTACCTATTAATTATGCAATTATGTTCCGGACGAACACGTTTGTTTTCCTCTCTTGATATGTAATATCGAATAATTTCCTATGGATTTATGTTCAAAAGCTTGTATTTTATTTTGTATGGCTGCATTTATCGTCCATATGGATGATATATGTCTCGCATCCATAAGTAAAGATCGATAATACAAGAGAACGATAGAGATTGTGCTTTAATTTAAAGTTTATTTGTTTGCTGTTCCATATAGTATATAACCGTACCATCGTAGAGGTAGCAAGATGTAATATAATTCAGATGTCCAATTCACATAATCCTTGTAAGAGTTGCACCCAGATAGCAAAACTTGTCAACTTCTTCAAGCTTTTCTCCATATCAGGTAATATGTGCAAATATAGAATTGTCGTTAGTGTTTACCACCACTTTACTCTTTTCTGTGCTTATTTCCATTTTCATTACCATTATAATGAACGTTATAACCTTTACATTAATATATTAATATCTTTATATTAATACAAATTAAAATAAGCCGTGCGTAATGATATCCCGGAATAAAAGCATTTACAAACAAAATTTAAATTTGAAACACGTCCAATATTGGTAATGATATTAAGCAATAAACAATAAACGTATATTTACATAACTGCCTGCGTGGCTCAGTTGACTAGTTAGCCTTAAGGCGTCAGACATACAAGTAGTAGGACGTGAGTACGAGCCTAGCTCGGACCATTAATTAATTTGATAACATCGGTTTTTAAAATATTATTTAGAAGTGATCTTATATAATTGTGTATAAATAAATGATCGACTCTCGTTAAAACCATAGATGCCTTGGGACCATTATATCGGCTTAGAATGGACATTATAATGTATCTATAGAGCCATGGTTATAAGTGAAAAGTTCATATAAGTTCCTGGATGGGATGAAAGGACTACACCAAATAAAAATAACAAATATCAATAACAATACATGTATTAATCTGATACCTTACTACTAATGTTAAATGGTCGCCGAGTGCTTAACGCGGTACTAACCCGCATTTATTTAACAATTTTATTCACTAAGTAATTTAATTTCATTATATATTATTATAGTAATGTTATTATCATATTTCTTTTGTTTTTGTTCTTTAATTCTTATATATTTGTGTGTGGAATCCTTTCTAGAAAGTATATTACTATTAAAGGCTTACTTTTTTACTCATTATATAACTATAAACCTATTATATTGTATACATATGCCATGTGTATTAATTATTTATTTATATTATACAAGTAAAATAAATATTATTCATTCATTCGTATACAATACTGTGCTAATGGACAGTGTAACAAACTGATTCATTAAATGATTAGTAATTGATAATTCCCTCAACTCGGTAGTGTAAGGTTACGTAAGGTAATTATGTATTTATACACTCGTTATATTTTAAAATCTCACAAGTGTTGAGAATATATAAAAATAAATAAATAAATATAAATAAATTAATTAATAAAGTAATTAATTATTTAACAACACAAGTGGGAACCTCCCTCTATTACCGTTAAGTGTAATTCGTCCTTTCATCGTATTACCTTTGCAATGCTCTATATGTAAATAGTTAGTAGTAGCATGTGACTATTACGTAATAAAAGTGTAATTATTGTAGATGTGTATTGAATATGACTTGTAATTATGCAATCACGTATTACTTGTGGGATGTTGAAGAGTGCGATTTATCAACAATTATCAAGGAAGTCATTTAGTCATACTTCCTTATAATATATGTATTACTTAATAATTAAACTTATTATACTTATACTATATATATATACATAAATAAAATTAATTTATATTTGATATGGATAATTAATATATAGGTAATGTATAAATAGAAAAAATTAATATAAAATTAATATACACCTAATAATATTATTCTTGTGTATATAATTAGTCCTTTAAATTATATATCAATGTATAAATAATAATTATTATTATTGTAACCATATAAATATCGAGTAAACTATAGTTATATAGGTTATATAAGTTATATAAATAGTTATATAACTAACTCTAATTTTAATGTACATTCAACGTTGAATATAATCTCATAATATATAATATACATGTATATTATATTCCGTTTATTAATCCATTACTAATTCGTCGTGTAATCATACATATTAATACTAACATTTATATCAACATTAACATCACAATCATCATCAACGCCAACCCTCGCACTAAACCAGATCGCTAACACGGCTAATAGAATACACAATTTAATTAATAAAAACAAAATATTCCCCGCATAAATATATAAATGAATGAACGTAAAGCGTTAGGGAATGTCTTTACGTCAACATGTTATGATGCACCCCCACCCTAGCGTTACACACGGGTTATCCCCCACAGCGTTCAGAGGATTGTGTGCCAGCGTTGCTAATGTCATTATTAATATAGTGCACTTATGTGCGGGAATGAACCTACGACGGGTATTATACTTGTGTATTGTAAATGTGTTTATATGTATATTCACATACACACAAACACATACACACACACACACACATATATATATATATATATATATATATATATATATATATATATATATATATGTGTGTATATATATATTTATATGTGGATAGAAGACATTTTATTAGAGAAAAACAAAGTTGTTTGATTAATTATATCTTCTTTTGTCCATCAAACGGATAATCGAAAGTAATTAGGAGCAACTTTTTAAACTTTTGGTTGCCTACTGTTTATATAAATATATAAATTACTATAGATACTCCTAATAAATTCATCATCGCTCTATTTTGTATAAGAATACTGTATTTTCTCTTTATGCTTAATTATCAATTTACATATTTTCTTATTTTATATTATATTTAACTTATAAATGCACAAATAACAAATCTACATGACAGCCGAACTGTAAATATAATGTACATATATATATATATATATATATATATATATTGTAATACCTTACAGGAACATTAATTGTTAAAGTCAACAATTATATATATATAATTAGTAATTAAATTATTAATTACATATTATACTATGATTAGTGTAAAATTAGTATTACCCTTAAGGGGCTTCGCACCAATTCGAACGCAATTATTAACTCTAATAATTAGTGGTTAAAGTTTAACTCTAATATTTAAATCCAATATTTAAAATAAAATAAATGCTTATCTGTAAAGGAGGTTTAACACCAACTCAAAATGAATTATAAACTCTAATAATTAGGTATAAAACCCCTTTTACGAAGATTTTAATAATATAATTAAACTTTAACATCTACAAATAGTGTTAATAATTGCGTTCGAGTGTGAAACGCCTTTTATGTGTATGATTCAAATAAGTTATCCTATCAATATTCCTGGCAATATATGCAACCGTATTGATTGATATGTTAGTATTATATATATATATATATATATATATATATATATATATATATATATATATATATTAGTGTTGTAAATGGTCTCGAGTAGTGTCGGGTAGTTTCGGGTAATTGACTACCCGGATGGTTTCGGATATTAAAATATGATTTCGGGTCGGGTTTCTGAAATGGCGGGTCATACGGGTTTTGTTTCGGGTTATTATGGTTTGTTCCGAGTTCCGAGTTTGTTAAATACTAACATAGTATTTCATTATCAGAGATATTAAAAACAGTTATTAAAAAAAATGATAGTAAAAGTAATTTTATTCAATATAAAATAAATTTGTTATCAATGAGTTAATATATAATACATAATTTTATGACATCAATTTACTAAATAGTATTGATAAATTATTTAGTTATTGAAAATATGTAAATAAATATTAATATATTTTAAATAAGGTATATATATATGAGTTATACTATTTAAAATCATCACATTATATTATAAATTTGAATTATAGATATACTATTCCATTGGTTAGTGTTATAATCATTACAATGTATATATCAAACTAGGTATATAATATATATTTCAATATTTCAACTTCTCATTAACCCAATTTTAAATATTTTAATTTATTTAAAATTAAATTTTCAATATTTTAACTTTATCGATAACCAAATTTTCAATATGTCAACTTCTCAATAACCAAATTTTCAATATTTTGACTTCTGGAGAACTATATTTTCAATATTATAACTTCTACAGAACCTAATTTTAAAAATTTTAATTTATTGAGAACCAAATTTTCAATATTATACTTCTCGAGAACATATATATTAAACTTTTGTTTATTGTTATATCATTTATCATAAAATATACATTTATCATTATTTAGATTTTCGTATATTATCATTTAATATTTTATTGTTAAAATTATTTTCGAACTATTCGATATTTTTATATTTTGGATCAAACTTTACTTTTTCAAATTAAATATGATACGGATTATCAAATTTTCAAATGAATCGAGTGGAATTTTAATTTTACTATTTGTTTACATCACTAATTAATATATACTTGTTATCTAGGGGTTTATATCTAATTTTTTTGAAACTGTTTCGAAACATCTCATCTGAAACATTTAAGTGATTCGAAACATTGACTTATGATTTTGGGTCGGTGTCGAAACATTGATTTTTGGTTTTGGGTCGGTATCGAAACTTCAAAATCTTGACCCGTTTACAACACTAATATATATATATATATGTGTGTGTGTGTGTGTTAGTATTACAAGTAGTACGTAGTATTACAACACTCTTTTAAATATTTAAATATTCTGTCGATATATTCTAATTATAATCTCTCTACTCACACCATATAGTATATATATATATACACACTATATAATATACAGTAGGTTGGATGCTAGCGCCATCTATATAAGGGACCGGCAACAGCTACATCAGCTAAACCGTTACCGTTGTTCCATTCTACGAATAACTACGCCGCCACCATCGATACAGCCACCTAGCGGGGAATAACGGTACTCCCCCTGGCGGTGGGGGTGTTACGTAATCATGCCATTGTGTAGGCGGCTAAGTGTTATATAACCATTGCAATACGATACCGTATGCGTGCCTGTGCCATGCACACCCACTAGTGCTAAGTAAGTGTTTGTACTCGTTTGTACTCGGGTTGGGGTGGGGAGTGGTGGTGGGGTGGGTTAGCTTAACGGGCTAGCTATTTCAAGTTTTAATCGAGTAGCTTCAATCGAAATTAAATTTATCCTAATAATTAAGTTGTCGGGTTGACGTAAATAAGAAATATATATATATAAAAATATATATATATATTTGTGTGTGTGTGTGTATTTCCCATTGAAATTTAGCATATAGAGATATAGATTATATAGGCCACCTCTCATACGTCGTACGTGTACTGAATAATAAATAATATATCGATAACAATAAAATAAACGCAAACAAAAATAAAATAAAGGACGCGCCGTGTAATAATAACTGATATTTCATGATATAGTTGCGGGTAGGTGACACTTCAGGTCAATAATATATATATATATATATATATATATATATATATATATATATATATATAAATAATAACAACAATATAATACATTTACGTCTTAATGCCTAAGCATGACATTTACATTAAACATGTGAAGCCCCTTTATACGGACAAATATACCGCATCATTTTATTAATATATATATATATATATCCATTATGTATATACATATATATGCACACGATGATTATTGTGCAACGCTCGACTCTCTCTATCTGCTCACTCTGAATCTGCTTTCTATGTGATAGCTCCATAATACTGGAATTCTCTACCATATGATATTAGGTGTTTGAAATCCCTGTCACTATTTAAACGTAAACTATCCACGAACCTAGTAACATTGTAACCTACCCTCCCTTTTCATTCAATGTTATTGTACTCTATTTTTTTATTTTTGTTTCCTTCTAATGATGCCCATAACCACCACGTGATTTTGTAGTCAATAAAACATTTTAAAATAAATAAAATATCTATTATACCATTAGGAATAATTTTTCGCGTACACAATTATATATATATATATTATCATTGTTATTGTTATTGTTATTTTGGTGGTGTCTTTCCGTCCTATAGGACGGATATATCCAGGCACTTAGGTGATGATTACACTTATAAACAAATAACTCAAATATCTCTTCGAAGTCATTCATATGTTAAGGCATCTATGGTTTTATCGAGAGCTGTTTATTTATATATATATATATAAATAATAATATGTATTCAGTGCATCACGTATATATATATCAAATAAAATACAAATAGCGGATACAAATGGACCCCTCGAGAAGTCGTAGAAGTATAGATGTTATAAATAACTGCGAGGGGCCCCGGACAATACAATACAAATAGTAATATTGATTTATTGGGTTCTAATATATTTCTATTATGTTATTGATAAACATACACGATAATATATTACACACACACACGCATACATATTTAATCGGTTATACGTGGTTAACAGAAAGAGCTGATGCACTGGAAGGTGGACGACAGTTGCATAGCTCCGTGCTGTTGGAACCGATACCGAGAGTTCGAGGAAGACAAGAAGATATTCCAGCACATAGAACAGGCGTTCGGACCTCCCATAGGAGACAGCGAGTTCGGGGCCGACGACGACTACTACGACACCAACACTTCGACGGCGGCGGTCACCGGTGTTCACTCGACCGTCGATTTCCACCACGGACTGTTGGGTCAGAGCCCGGGCCCCGTAGCCATCGGTTCGAGTTATAACGATTCGGCGCAGCGGCCACCGATCGAGATGAAACGGTCGATGGTATGGCGAAGGAGGATCTTCACTTTCCTCGAGGAACCGATGTCTTCGAGACCGGCTAAGGTTACGCCCCTCTACTAACCACCCTACTAACCACCCTCACTAATATGTTTCCAGACCCGCTAATATTATGCACCTTATAAACCCTACTAAACCCCAACAAGTATATACACTGTACATGTATATAGTCAGTCAGTAATCCGAATAGATAGTGTTAAAATTAGATTTAATTATGTGTTAATATATTAATATATTAATATATATATATAAATATATTAATATGGATATATATATATATATATATATATATATATATATATATATATATGATATTTAGAGGACCATGAAAAATTGTATAATAAATAAATGTCAGGAAGTTAGCTAACTTAGATAAACATTAAATAAAATAGTATATCAATTATATAATAGAAAAGATGATTATCATAAATAAATTCTAAAAGTTTCGTGTATAAACGGATTGATAAATATATAGATTGATCAAATATTGATAAATAACCTCTACTAAAAAAGAGTATATATATGAATTAGCCGACTGATATCGCGAGAATTAACGAGAATTAGCCGAATGTTAAGCACGAGCACAAACTAGCCTATAACTCCATTAACTATCATCTTACCGCGCAACTGTAGAAAGTACTGATACTACTGATGATGTTGTGTTTATTATCTGCTGCAGTACTTGGTTATACAATACCTGTTTCCTATGTATAGTTTAGAAATATATTATAAACACACGTGTATATATATACACATATATATATATATATATATATATATATATATATATATGTGTGTGTGTGTGTATATTTAGTAAACACTCTCTAGCCAGCCAGGAAACTGGGCAGGTTTCGTTTATGGGATACTTTAGGATCGGGTTACCTCTGCGGCTGGTACTATAAGCTATTATTCTCATCAGCTGTTGGCAACGAACGCACGCACACTGACGCCCGCACACAAGTGTGTGTGTGCGTTCGCGTGAGCTAGATGACTTAGTGCTATTGTTTGCGTAGACTAATTAACACCAGCAGCTCCCCCGCGCGGCCTAACTATGCACTAAGTAACATGCAGGTGGTGATTCATTTATTATGTTGATTAATTTTACGAAGATGTTCATATGTATATATATATAGAATATATGTATTGAGCATTACGTTATAATTAGTTTTGTATATTTTATTTACATTCGAACTTTTCATATATATATATATATAATTATACTTTAAAGAAATATGTTATATTATATATATATATATATATATATATATATATATATATATATATATATATATATATATATATATATATATGTAAAATATAAGCAGTAGGATACGGGTTCGACCATCGTCCGGACCATTAATTAATTTTATAAAATTGGTCTTAAAATATTATTTAGAAGTGATCTTATATAATTGTATATAAATAAATTATCGGCTCTCGTTAAAACCATGGATGCCTTAACATGAGAGCGGCTTCGAAGGGACATTAGAGCCATATATGGTTATAAGTGAAAACTTCATCTAAGTTCCTGGATGGGATAAAAGACTCCACCAAATAAAAATAACAATAACAATAACAATAACAATATATATATATATATATATACGTAATTATGTATAATAATTATCGTGGTTATGTTATACCATTTCTAACTAAGCACGATAATTCTACCACAAATATATTTTCCTAACCTCGTTACCAGTGAAGTAAACAAGCCACATGTGCAAATAGCTTACAAACATCTATCACGTGTTATATATTAATACCTTGATTTTTCTCAACTATTCGCTAAAGAGTTGCGACTATTATCAGATGTAGCGTCAGCTTTATCCCTATGACGGACAATAATAGTTCAGATTTATACTAAGGGGGTATTCCACTATCATAACTTTAAAATTATTTTCTATCAAGTTAACTACAATTTTAGATGGAAACCCGCTTACTTTCCGGCAACTTTCCTAAAATATAATAACTTTATAGGGGGTTTCCCATTACAACTTGATATAAAATGGTTTTAAAGTTACAATATTTCCGGCAAGTTGCCGGAAAATCTTGTAGTGGGATACCCCCTTTATAGAATTATTTGACTAAATAGGTTTTAGTATATAGTTTTATTAAATAGTTGTATATATATATATATAATTTAATATACGTACTAGAATTATTTTAGTATATATTCTATAGAATAAGGGCATACATAATATATATTATAATAACTTGATAATTTATTAATTTTTTTAAAGTAATTGTATTAAACAATATTAATTAGGAAAACATTATATTGAATCTATACGGTAGAGTTAAAAGGGTATTATATTGAATTATTATTATGAATATATATATATATATATATATATATATATATTAAATGTTATATATTTATTTTACCCTTAATAATATAAGATATTCTCGAGTACTTTGCATTGATTCTTTATGTGGCCGGTAAAAGTTCTTTTCGGGGATGAGGATGCAATTGGTGTGAGGGGACGATTGTTGCGACTTCATTTGTAATCGGTATACATTTTCGAGGTAGATTATTGGTATAACTATTTTAAAAACTGATATCATGGATAGAAATTTTATAATAAAATATTTTATTTGATATTATTTTAATTTTATATCTGCTTTTTTACTCCATAATCACATTGGGTAACGACTTGTTAAGCTCTGCTTTTCGTTCATCCAGGCTAATGCCTAAATTATTATTATTATATATATATATTGTATTATTAAATAAATAAATTACTTAATATAAAATAGGAATTAGGTTATCTTTATTATATTTATATATGTATAGTAATTATATAATAAATTTATAATATATATACACAATTAATTGTTTTAATTTTTAATTTAGAATTTTCTCGATAATATATATATACCATATATGGTAAACCTTGGCTTATCATCTGCCATTATCGAATTTAACTTTATTAAAATGGATTTTAAATACTTGTAATGAATATATATATATATATATATATATATATAACTTTATAAAACCTTAATCAGAATAATATACTAATAAACATAAATGTCGACTTAAAAAATTCAACAAATAAATGAATCAAATAAAAAGTATTGCTGTAATCAAATATATTGCTGGCATTTATAATTGTATTACATTACATTTAAATTTATATATATATAATTTTATATATTTCCAGTATCTATCTATAACATAACTTTCACTATAATATATATACAGTGTATATTATACACTACTAATACATCATTTAATATATATTTATTTATATATATATATATATATATATATATATATATATATATATATATATATATATATATACATATATATAAATATATATATATATATATATTAAAAATCAATATACACGAAATCAACATTTATACTTTTATAATTATTCCATAAAATAAAATAAAAATATAACTAACTACAAATATATAATAAACTAAATGAAATTAACTAAAAAATACAAAAATCACTATATACGAAATCAACATTTATAATTATTACATAATACACAAAATATCTAATTAAAAATATATAATATAAACTTAAAAACAACTACATTACAAATATATAAGATGTTAATCTGCTACATATATATATATATATATATATATATAAATATATAATAAAGTTACATTGTAATGTAGTTGTTTTTAAGTTTATATTATATATTTTTAATTAGATATTTTGTGTATTATGTAATAATTATAAATGTTGATTTCGTATATAGTGATTTTTGTATTTTTTAGTTAATTTCATTTAGTTTATTATATATTTGTAGTTAGTTATATTTTTATTTTATTTTATGGAATAATTATAAAAGTATAAATGTTGATTTCGTGTATATTGATTTTTGTGTTTTTTTATTTAGTATTATCAAAACCCTGGGCTTTGGTATTATTTAGTTTATTTAAATATAATTGGTTTGACCAATGAATCGTCGCGTAGAAATAATATAATCTGAATTATATTAGATTTAATAATATTATTTCATTTTTGAGTATACCTTGGCACGTGGAGGTTTGTATAAAGTTACATTGTAATATATATATTATAATGTTGTATATATGTTTAACAGCCTTAGTGTATGGTTTTTTGTTTTAATTGTTAATAAAGAGTAATTTAAATACAACGGTCCTACAACTCTATCATGTTAAGTGTTGTTATATTGCCAACACTTATTTCGACCACTCATTATTACATATATATATATATATATATATATATATATATTATATAATAATAATATAATATAAACTAAAATAAATTATAACTATTTATAACTATTTAATATTGATTTATATTTAAGTTTTCTGGTATATTTTATAGTATTTATATAATAGTAATAATTTATATAATCTATTTAATTGTTATACTTTTTTATACAATTTCTCAAAATAAAAATAAATTAATCCTAACAATATGTAATGGAAATTTCAATAATTATCCAATTTCTACCATTTTTCACATAATATATATCAGATAATCTGGAGGAATTTAATAGTTAATATACACCAAAAAACATGTAAAATAAACAAAATTTAATTTATTGAAATTTCATTGAAAACAAAATTATTTTATTATACAAATAATTGTTTTAACTAATATTGTAATATTACATTAATAAAAAAGGCACCCGCCATTAGCTATTTAATTTTAATAAAATTGAAAAAAAATAATCAAAACAAATCAAATTTATATTAATTGTTATATAAACAATATGTTCCCTATACATTACAATACCTATTATAGCAGTACATACACCCCCATATATATTTATATGTATGTACTTAGAATTATTCAATAGTGTTATTATTATAAGTTAATAACGCATGATGGCATGATGACTCATAACCGTGAACTTTGAACCGATGACTTACGTAATAGGGATGGCGCGAAATTCAATTTCCTGTAATTCAATTTCGCTAACAACAAACAATGATAAAATAACAAACAAGATCATATCGATACGTGTGCCTATTGTTATACTATTGTTTAGTTAACATCGGTATACCTCATATAGCTTCATATACGGAATAGCTTTGTGTTAGCAACTTATATTAATTTTAGTACCGGATAGTGTTATTTCCTTTGAAGATATATACATCTTGTATATACATTGTATACAATGTAAACTGTACACTGTGTATTGTACAGTATAGATAATAAGGTATAAATACATATAGCACGTATTTGTATTAGGTAATATCAATGGTAATACCATTATTAAATCGGATTACAAATTATTACAATATATAGGATCGAATAAAAAGTAATACTATAGTATATATAGTATAGTTACAATAATAATATAATAATGAATAATAAGCGTATATGATAGTGAATAGACTATATTATATATAAAGTGAATACGTAATATATTACTATAGTATAAGTAGCCTAGTAGCCTAAATCATATATTTATATGTGAGTTTAATATTTTATTAAATCAAAGATTAATTTGTACAAAATTAATTTCACACATAAGGACGGCCGATTTCTTTTTAAGCACAGTTTTCAGTAAGAAAACCGAAAAATGTAAAATGTAAATGTATGTAAAGACCTGTTGAATATCACAGCATAAATATAACATAATAACAATAATAATTATAACAATAATACTAATAATTACAATGACATTATGTAGCAACCCGGTGAGATTCACATCCATCAAATTGACAACTCAATTGAGTATAACACAATTTTTAGTTGTTACACTACTGTTTATATATATTATATGTTTATAGTTTTTACTGAAGCAACATATTTAATGACTGACGAGATACCCTACCGTACGTTGTACGTCATTTAAGGGCACCCGGTACTCGTGATTCAGTTACATGTAAAAGATACAAAAAAGTTTTGAAAACTAAAATAACTTAGTTGTATTTATTAAAATTATTTATTTGTTTTTTATTAAAATAGTAATTAATCTGTTACTTGTAGTATACATTTTTTTTTAATTTTCTATATGGTATACATATAATTTTAGACGACCAACAAAATATGAATAAAAATCGAAAAAAATGACTAATATGTTATTTTTTAAATAATTATATATACTTAACTATATAAATTAGACGTCCACCATAAGGTTACATATATTATGAATATAGTGTGAAAAAAAAATTCATTATAACAAAATTAATTAGAATTATAGTGAACAAACTTGGCAATTATAATTATTTTGTGTAAATCAAGTTTAAAGTTTTCATAAATAAATTGTATTATATTTTAAATAAATAAGATTTTTGATATATGTTATTACATTTTATTGATATATATATATATATATATATCAATATGTATATATCTAATGCATTACTTTGTATATATTTATATATATATATATATATATATATATATATATATATATATATATATATATATATAAATATATACAAAGTAATGCATTAGTGTATATAGTATGCATATAAATTGTATAATTTATATAATATATATGAATAATAAAAATGCATAAAATAATATAGAATTTAAGTATTTCCTTTAGGTATTAGCGCAACCAATGGGTTTTATCTTTAAATGGCGTCCGATAAGGGCGATCATAGAATATTGAAAATTAACAGATTAACATTGGACTATGTTTTTCTTAATAACTATACCCTTAAAATGAAGCACACAATTGTTTTTTAATTTTTATTAATCTAAGGTCACACGACAGTCTCGTGAAGTTTAACATGTAGTTATATACAAATATTGCTATATAAAAAAATAAATTATAAAAAAATAAGTATTTTAAACCTTTGTAAATGAATAATTTGTTATCAAATTTTAACACACTATTTATTTTATAATAATGGAATGGAAAATATAAAAAATAGAATTAAAAAAAAAATGTCCTGGAAATTTCTTGGAATTTTAACAGTGCACTTATGTACTTTACATGTAAAAAATCGTAAAAAAATGACTACAAAAATATTGACAGTATGTCGTGTCGTAAAAAATGACTCAAATTTTTTTTCTATGATCACCCTTAGCGTGCGACGTTCATTTTTTTTCTAAAAAAATCATAAATCAATTTATTTTATTTAAATAATTATCTTTCATTTATAAAAAAATTGTGGTGAAATTTGAAATATAACTATCGAAAATTCGATGTTGTATGACACCTACTAGTTTGCCATTTTCTAAATACTTTGTAAATAAATAAAATAATAATTATTTATAAATTATAAATTCATTCTATTTTATGAATATAAAATCGATTTTAAAATGTTTTGAAATTTATGTTTAGCTTGTAAACATTAAAAAAATTATTACTTTATTTTTCTTCATCAATTTACACAGTAACTTTTTTTTATGATAAATAATGTTACTACCATATTAATATCTTTTTTATTACTGAATATTTGTTTGATAACACCTTTTGCATTGTAAATATATTTATATATATAGATTAAAAACAATAACGTTAAATTTATAAATTAAAAATAATAAAATATATATATGATATTATTTAGAATAATTATAAAGTATTAGATATTATAAGCACGCCCCCTTAAAGTTTACCATAATGTTATTTATTATATATTATGTTGAGGAATTACTTTAATCCCATTCAATGATTTAGATATAGTTTTACTTATTACTGTAATATGCATTCGTAGCCAGTTTTATATTTTTTTAATTTTTTTTTAATAATATAAGTTTAATGAGTGACGTTTATTATTTATGTAGTAGTAGTAGTAGTAGTAGTAGTAGTAGTAGTAGTAGTAGTAGTAGTAGTAGTAGTAGTAGTAGTAGTAGTAGTAGTAGTAGTAGTAGTAGTAGTAGTAGTAGTAGTAGTAGTAGTAGTAGTAGTAGTAGTAGTAGTAGTAGTAGTAGTAGTAGTAGTAGTAGTAGTAGTAGTAGTAGTAGTAGTAGTAGTAGTAGTAGTAGTAGTAGTAGTAGTAGTAGTAGTAGTAGTAGTAGTAGTAGTAGTAGTAGTAGTAGTAGTAGTAGTAGTAGTAGTAGTAGTAGTAGTAGTAGTAGTAGTAGTAGTAGTAGTAGTAGTAGTAGTAGTAGTAGTAGTAGTAGTAGTAGTAGTAGTAGTAGTAGTAGTAGTAGTAGTAGTAGTAGTAGTAGTAGTAGTAGTAGTAGTAGTAGTAGTAGTAGTAGTAGTAGTAGTAGTAGTAGTAGTAGTAGTAGTAGTAGTAGTAGTAGTAGTAGTAGTAGTAGTAGTAGTAGTAGTAGTAGTAGTAGTAGTAGTAGTAGTAGTAGTAGTAGTCGTAGTAGTCGTAACAAGTGTCATAAAATACAAATATAAAATATACGTACATTATTGATGCTGGTAATTAGCATGGAGGTTTTATGATAGATTATATAATGTAGTTTCTTTTGTTGTGTAATATTTATATAATATATTCATTACTTAAGGGGAGCAATTTGTAGATTTTGTAGATAATATTGCAGTATTAAATTATAAATAATAGAACAAGTAATTTAAGTATATGTTTATATTCCACATGTACTACATATTATGTAGGTATATTTAACTATAGGGTGGATGTTTGTTAAGTTTGTATACATAGTTATATGTAGTATGACAGTGTACATGGTTATATGAAGTAAGTTTATTTGACAAAGAAAAGCAAAGGTATTTTATTTACTCATAATGGTTTATTATAGAATTATCTAAATATATAGTACATAGTATGTAATACATACTATATTTATTAATAAATACACAACTTAACAAGTAAGACATATTTTTATATTCCGTTATTAATTATCTATCAGATAATTATAATAAGTATATAAAGTATATATTAAGTAAATGTTAATCCAACTAATTTGAATATATATTATATATATATAATATAATATATATATATATATATATATATATATATATATATATATATATATGAGTATTAGTCTGGGGTCGATGGCTCAGTGGGACAACCATAAGCTAGTAAGCAAGAGGTCCCGGCTTCGACTCTAGCAGTTCTTGTTTTTCTCTTGTGTTTATCAAGAATTTAATAAACAATAAATCAAAACACAAGAAAAAAAATGTTACTATTTGTTTTGTATTGTCCGGGGCTCCACAGTTATTTATAACATGTACAAGTCTATGACTTCTTGAGGGGTCCATTTGTATCCGATATTATATTATATGTGTGATTTAATAAATAAATATTATTATTATTATGATAATATATCAAATCGTCAAAAGTGACAATGCGTGTTGCATACGTAATGACACGCCCATAATGCCCATAATGCAACATTATTATTATGCATCACGTGTTATATTACGCAACGCAGACTTAATTACGTCATCGACCAAATTTAGATTATCTCTTATTAATAATTCGTAAGAAGTTGAATGATTATTGATTCTAATTCTTCGTTTCTTGCCACTTAACGAATGTTTTCATATTATCTAGTTCTACGTGTATCCTCATTCAAATATATATATATATATATATATATATATATATATATATATATATATATATATATGTATTCTTATGTTAGTGTTCTACATATATATCTATATATACATTCTTGTGTTAGCATTTAAAGCGTAAATACGTGTTTTTGCGCGTGTTTTTGCTCATCCATGAATAAAATCAACTATTTTCAAGTCGATATTTTATATATTTACATTTATACAAATAATATATTAATAATATTAAATATCAAATAGTATTCTTATTTTATGCATTCCTAATAATATAACTAACTTGTACTATTATTATACATAACTAAAATATATGTAATAAGTTATTACTAATTTATTACTAGTAGCTAATAATTATTTATATATAAAATGAGTGTGTATATATATATATATGTATATACATGTGTGTATACTTTGGTAGAATTTTGATGTATATTATTTCACATAATATCAAATATCAAATATAACACACACTGGCACATAGAATGACTAACTTAGAATTGTCAGAGTCAATTACAAATTATATTAAGGAATTATTTGATAATGACATACAATCTGTATTAGAAGAAAATAATAAAATAATCAGTGAATTAAAAAATACAGTAAAAATCTTGAACAAAAATTGCTAATTTTAATAATCTTAATATAGTATAACATTAAAATATATGCTGATATTGTAAATACAGAATTAGAAAATAACATTATAAATACAGTTAATGACACAGTATCAAATAATTTTAAATCAATGAATGAAATAAATTCTCGTAGTAAAACAATTATATAGCATAATGTAAAATAAATAATTTATAATGATAAACAAACTAAATATGACGAATAATTTAAATATTAATATCACATTAATTTTATAAAAATAAATTAAATACACAAAAGAAACTATTACCAAAATCTAACGATAAATCATCTGATACAATTGTATATAAAGTATAATTTATTAACAATATTTACAAAGTGATAAAGTGTCATATAACTAGTGATACTAATAATGATGTTCAAGAATTATAATATTAAAGATTATAATAACATTTTTGGTATATGTTTACAGTGATATGTTAAATAATATTGCAAATATATTATTTTCTCTAATATGTATTCTAATATTCTCCTATATTGTAAATTAAACATATTTTTGTATTAAAAAACCATATTAAAAAATCAGTCTTACATTAACAGCAACACATTAACAGCTGCATAAATATGAATTTCCAAATATAAATTTTATATTTTTACATATTTTACATTTTTATATATTTTACATAAAAAAACAAAATAGTATTACAAATTAGATGTATAAAACAGAAACATTAAAAAAAACAGTATTAATGTTTACAGATTATAAAAATTACTATTTATCAAAACTAGTGTATATTTATTTTACAAATTTTACTTTTTATATATTTAACAAAAAATAATAAAAAATAGTATTAAAATTAAAACAATTAAAAATAGTATTAATATATTAAATTACAAATATATATATATAGTTATTAAAATTTACATAAACTATGTGATACAAATATTTAGATTATTTTATAAATATTATATTAAAATTATGAAAAATGTATTGATTATATGTTATACTTTGTATTGGATGCTGACATGGGAATCAAATATTGGTTTAGTTTTTTTTATTCTTTCTTTTATATTTGTGTTTATTGTTTATTTTTATATACATTTTTATGTAATTTTATTGTATTTTATCCAAATGAAAATGATGAAATATGACATTACACTACTGTTAGGATATATCGAATTAAAAAAGCTAATCGCTTTCACTGATTCTCCTTGGACATTGTCTATAACAGAATTCATTCATATACACATATATATATATATATATATATATATATATATATATATATATATATATATATATATATATATATATATATATATATATATATATATATATGAATGAATGAATGAATGAATGAAATCAGTTTATAGACATACGACATACTATGTATATCATACGTCTATGGAGGATCAGTGAAAGCCTATGCTTTATTTGGTCGATACCTCCAATATGTTCATGTACAGATTACAATATTAGTAAAAGTAATAATATAATAATAATGATTCATGTGTTAGCATTCTTTGTAATAAAATAGAAGATACATATATATATATATATATATATATATATATATATATATAAATTAATAAAAATAATAAAACACTGTTCATGAACATAAGTTATCATCATATTTCAATCCATTACATTAAAGTAAATAATAAAATAAGATAATAAAATAATTGTATAATATTAAAATGTATTAAAATACATACTAGTAAAATATGTAAATTTACAATATTGAGAATACTTGTTAATACAAATAGTAAATTATTATAAATACGTGTAAAATAAAAATATCTAAAAGTATGTTATAAAATTAAAACTACTAAACAAAAATTAATCATCTTTCAATAAGACGTGCAATGGCGCCACATTCCTGTCAAATTACAGATGACTAATAATACCAATAATAATTTAAAACAATAAACGAAACAAGATGTAAAACAAATATAAATATTAAAACAAATAAATATTAAAATATATAAAATATATAAAAAAAAAAAAAACTAATATTTACTTATAAATGAATATTTTAATGTTTTTTTTAGAATAAATACATTATTAATATTCTTTTTTCGTAAAATATTATTAAACATTAATTCATTATATAACTTTGGTCCTTTAAAAAATATTGTATTTTTTAATTTATTTGATTTCATAATGGTAGAATAAATTTATTTTTAAGTTTATTTAACTTGAAATATGAGTTATAATCTAATTTATATTTATTATTTAAGAAATTATAGATTAGTAATGTGTTTCTATAAATAATTAGATCTTCAAATTTAAAAATATTATTTTTTTAAAAAAAGGACCAGTATGTGTTAGACGTATTAATGGTAATTTTGATTTATCTATTATTTGTTTATTAATAATTCTTATAACCTTTTTCTGTAACATAATTAATTTTGTAATATTCGATTTATAAGTATTTTACCATACTTCAATCCCATATGATAAATTAGATAAATAGAACGAATTATATAATAAAATTAAATTTTTTGTATCTAAAAAAGATATTTTTTTTATAATATATATAATTTTTGACAATTTATTCGATAAATAATGTATATGTTTTTTGTAAGTCATTTGGGAATCTAAGTAGATCCCAAGAAATTTATAATTATTAACTTTATCGATTTTAATGTTATCTATTGTTATATCTTTTAATATACCAGAATTTATATATGGCAATATTTTTGTTTTTTCGATATTTAGCTTAAGCTTATTTATATATAAATGGTTTGATATATCAAACCATTTTTTTAACTTATCCATGTAATATTGCAAATAATATGTTAATAATGTATCATTTTCAGCAAATATAGTTATAGATGTATCATCTGCATATAAATTGATATTAATATTATTTATTTGTTCATTATTAAAAATATTTGATATGTCATTTATAAAGATAATAAATAGTAGAGGTCCCAGAACAGATCCTTGCGGCACTCCATATTTAATAATCTTTCTAGATGATAGAGTATTATCAATTCGTGTTATAATATTTCTATTTGTAAGATAACTTTTAATAAATAAATTTGTATCACCTCTAAACCCTATACATTCCAATTTAGCAAGTAAAATATCATGATCAACCACATCAAATGCTTTCTTGAGATCTAAGAATATAGTAGCTACTTTTTTTTTGGAGAGAGTTTATGTAAAATGAAATGCTGAATATTTAATAATGATAAGGTTGTATTTGATCTGGGAACAAAACCATATTGATTTTTGTTAATAATACTATACTTAAATATATATGTTGATAATCTATTAAAAATAATTTTTTTCAAAAATTTTAGATATTTGTGGTAGTAATGAAATTGGCCTGTAATTGGATATTTGTTGTTTATCATTTGTTTTATATAAAGGTTTAATAATTGCAATTTTCATATTGTCAGGAAATGTATTTGTTTGGATACATAAATTAAATATCTTTTTTAATGGTTCTAAAATATATTGAATAATATATTTTATTAAGGTCATGTCATGATTATTTATATCTACTGATCTTTTTGATTTAATATCCTTAGTCACTTTAATTATTTCATCATTGTCAATTGGTAAAAAGTAAAAACTATTAAAATTATTAGATACAAATTCTTTAAAATCATTTTTATTTATATTATTAATTGAATTATTTATTTTACTTCCAATGCTCGAAAAATACTCATTAAATGCATTACATTGTTCGTACCTTTCATTCATTTTAATATTATTATCTATGAAAGTATTTGGATAATCCGAGTCTGTAGGTTTTATTATTTTATTAATGACTTTCCAATTTTCTTCTTGTGTATTTGCAGTAAAAAGATTTTTATAGTAATTATTTTTTTAAATTTTAATATTTTTATTAATTTAATTTTTTAATTTTTTATATTTACCAAATATACAAGGACAATTGTTAATTTTGTATTTTGTATATAATTTATTTTTCTTTTTTATTGCATTTTTTAATTTATTATTTAGCCATGGATTAAAATTGTAATTCAATTTAATTCTTTTTTTAATAAAAGGACAGTGCTTATTAATACTCTTAGTTAATATATAAATAAATGTATTGTATAGTTCACAACAATTCTGATTATTTAAAATGGTATTCCAATGTATTGTACCTAGTTCTAATTTTAGATTATGTAAATTTAATTCATTAATATTTCTTGAATATGTATATTGATCCTTTCTTTTAACAAATAGATTATAATTAAAAATACAAAATATTAATGAATGCTCACTAATATCTGTATGTATTACACCTTGTATTACATCAGAACAATTTGTAAAAATATTGTCTAAACTTGATATTGAATTTTGGGTGATTCTTGTGGGCATATCAATTATATTAGATATACCTAATTGGATCAATATATTTTTAAACGAGTTAGATAATACAGTCTTATTTAATAAATTAATATTATAATCACCACCAATATACATTTCTCTACTATATATTCTATATATTTATGAAATAAGTTAAACAATAAATTAATAAAATCATTTCCATTATAATCAGGTGATCTGTAAACAGATGATATAATTTTAAAATCATTAGAATTAATAATTATTTTAATTGATATAATATCAATATAATCCATTATAGAACAAGAAAGGTCTTCAATTATGCAACATTCTATCAGTTTACTAACTAATATAAGTACACCCCGCCTCTCTTTTTATTGGATAATATTCTATTTGTTATAAAAATATTATAATCAGGGAAATATATATCTGGGTAATCTTTATCAGTAAGCCATGTTTCCGTTAATATAATAATATCAGGTTTATGGGTCAAGTTATCGATAAATATTAATAATTTATTTATATTTGTATTAAAACTTCGTATATTTAATAATATCATTGATAGGCTTGTATATTTATAATGTATTTCATTATATTCATCTATATTTAAAAGATTCATTTATATTTATAATATTTTGTTATTGTATTATAGATTTTTTTATCTGTATTATTATATATTAATTTAAATTCATTGTCTATAAATTGAACTTTACAAATAGTATCTAATTTACATTTGGCTTTAGCTATTTTAAAACATTATTTCTTTTGAATAAGTTGTTCTATACTATATTCAATAGACATTCCTACTTTATTAAAAGATGAATTTTTCAATTTATATGCATTTCTGATTAATATTGATTTTGATTCTTCAGAATCAAGTACAATTTTCATCGGTCTATTTTTAGATAAATTTGTTATATCATTTTTATTGAATTTACCAATTCTATGGAATTTATTTATTTTTATATTTTTATTTTGACCAGATACTATATCTATAATATTTGATATAGATTTAAATTCAGAATTTTCTTTAGAATGTGTGTCATTAAATTTATGTTCTTTTACATTGTATAGAATAATAGTTTTTTTTATACAATTTACATTATTAGTTTCAGATATATTTTTATTGACTGATTTAATTATTGTATTTTCAATAGTTTTTTCTAAGTTTTTATTTAATATATTTGCATATGATTCTGTATCATTACATTTATCATTATTAATATTTACACTATTTATTATAGATTTCAATTCTGTGATATTATTTTGTAGATCATTTATTACTTTCGTATTTTCATCAATTACTGATTTTATATGTTCATCAAATAGTTTTTTAATGTAATTTTTAATTGTCTCAGACAACTCTAAATTAGACATTCTATTTACCATATTTTATTTCGTATTAATTTATAATATATAATGTATTCAATACTTAAATACTTAAATAAGCAAATTAAACAAATATATATATTATTTAATTCTACATGATAAATATATAAGTATGTGTAATTAATATATATCTATATAAATATAAATATATATATATATATATATAAATAAATACTGATAATAAATAATGTAAATAATATATACTATTATCAAAGCCCAGGCTTTGCTATTATACAATTTTTACATATAATATATAATGTATTCACTATTAAATAAGCAAATTAAACAAATATAAATATATTTAAATAATACATGATAAATATAAAATATGTGTAATTAATATGTATAAAAATACTGATAATAAATTTATGAAATAATATTAACATATAATGTTATATAGAATATGATAAATAACTTAGCTGTATTGTTTACGGTTGATTGCGTTTATAAACACGTCCGCTCGCTATGAATGCTAAGACATGAATGATTATATATATATATATATATATATATATATATATATATATACAAATATACGCATATATACACATATATGTATATATAAATATTAATTTCATTATATTTTTATAATTAATTTGTTTGATTGAATTAAGATATAGTGAATAATTAAATTCAAATGCAGTATCTTATATACTTTATATATATACATACTTTCATTAGTAAAACATATTAACATTGTAAGACATATCGCTACCAGGATATTTAATATCAGGTAGAACCGTTAGTATACGTATAAACAATCATGCATATAGAGATCTTATATATTATACCGTGTCATAATCATATCTGTTTGTATGTAAATTTTATACAATGTATATATATAGATATATATATATATATATATATCATTGTGTATAAATGTGTGTTTATATTTACAGTTTTTCTCATATCTCGATAGTCCTCATTAACACGCTACGTGCCGCTGCTCTCTGAGTCACGTGTGTTTACTAACTGCCTACTACTACTACTACTACTACTACTACTACTACTACTACTACTACTACTACTACTACTACTACTACTACTACTACTACTACTACTACTACTACTACTACTACTACTACTACTACTACTACTACTACTACTACTACTACTACTACTACTACTACTACTACTACTACTACTACTACTACTACTACTACTACTACTACTACTACTACTACTACTACTACTACTACTACTACTACTACTACTACTACTACTACTACTACTACTACTACTACTACTACTACTACTACTACTACTACTACTACTACTACTACTACTACTACTACTACTACTATTACTACTACTACTACTACTACTACTACTACTACTACTACTACTACTGCTACTACTACTACTACTACTACTACTACTACTACTACCTGACTACTACTACCTGACTACTACTACCTGACTACTACTACCTGACTACTACTACCTGACTACTACTACCTGACTACTACTACCTGACTAATACTACCTGACTAATACTACCTGACTACTACTACTACTACTACTACTACTACTACTACTACTACTACTACTACTACTAATACTACTACTACTACTACTACTACTACTACTACTACTACTACTACTACTACTACTACTACTACTACTACTACTACTACTACTACTACTACTACTACTACTACTACTACTACTACTACTACTACTAATACTACTACTACTACTACTACTACTACTACTACTATTACTACTATTACTACTACTACTACTACTACTACTACTACTACTACTACTACCGGGCACCATATTTAAGTGGGCCCCTAGATGGACAATATAGTTTTTTATATAAATTATATATGTGAGAAACCTATGTAATATATCTAATAATTAATTTCTAATGTGTTTATGAGGAGTGGGCATACCTATAAATAATCACTGTGAAATATATAGGGAATAATATTAGGCTATATATAATATTAGCCTATACATAAACTATTCAATTTAGAGATAATGATAATAAATTATAATAATATATAAAATAATTAATACATTGAGCGTTTATATATTGTTTCTTTATTTATATTTTTTTCGAGTTTTCATATTTACAAAAATATTTGTAATTTCTTTTGTATTTAATGATTTTAATATATTGTTTTCAATAGATAATAATGCCAAGTTAGATAATTTATCTTGAGCTAAAGAATTTCTTAAATATGTTTTTATCAGTTTAAGTTTTGAAAAACTTCTTTCTCCAGTATCATTTGAAATCATCAATGTCAGATATATTCTAATGATAATGCACATATTGGGAAAGAATTCTGTAATTTCCTTTGAAATTAATTCCTTATAAATGTCCAATATATTTGATTTAGATTTCGTTCTTTGGAGCTTTACAAATTCAACAAATTGAATAAATTCATTACTGAAGTTTATATCGATATCATATTGGTAAAACCTTTTCCACGGTTTCCATATTTTAATAAATGATCTGCTAACAAGTTATCATATTTAGCTAGTAATTCAATAGTTCCAAGATAATTTCCATTTCTTGTTGAACCCAAATCCTGATTATCACCTCTTAAAGGCAGTCCACGTGAAACAATGTATTTAATGACATTTATAACTCTCTCTATAACTTTAAACCAATATAACTTCTCATTCTCCAATTGATTATCCAGGGATGCTTTAATTTTGATAACTGAATTAGTTACTCTATTAATCATTAGCATGTATGCGTTTCGATGCCTACTACTATTTTCATGTGAAACAGCATCCTCGTGAATATGTTTCCAGTTACTATAACCAGTTATAAATTGTAATGTTTTACTAGGTGGATGGAATAACTTACATACAAAGCAAACAGTTTACCAGTAGAAGGTGAATAGCATAACCATGTACGAATTTGTATTTCATCATTCTTATTTTTTTTATTGAATACACTTTTATTAAGTTTACGTTCTTTATCCTTATTATTCGATTCACCATAAGCTATAATTGATCTTGAAAAGTCATCATCATGATATCTGCACATGATATCTGCACATATCCTACTGCTGCCTTTCTCACACCAAAAAGTTCTAAAACTTTATGTTATATATGCAGGCCACAATCCTATATATTTCGCAAATATATTATCAATTAGACTATCTGTTCATTCTAAAATAACTTCCTTTTCAACTTGAACGATATCTTCATCAATAATATTTACGATAGAACTATTTGAAATATCTAAATTGTCAGTAGTTTTATCGGAAATATTATTATTTTTGATTATCCATCCACTTAAAGTTGTATTTTTCTGTGTGAAATAAATTGAATCTTACAATTATAATTAGTAAGATTTACAAGATTAGTAAATTATATCACTATATATTGATCTTGGAATATAATGATTACATAGTATATAATGCGCCGATATCGTATATAGGTTAATACCAAGTTATAAATAGGGGGACGTTAATAAAGGACGTGTTTGATTGACATACTTAGGTTATTGATTGATTGATTGACCTACTATATATATAAACTCAAATATGCATTTTGATTTATCAGTATACTACATAGATTTATAGTTTACAAACTATAAATCTATGGTATACTGACATATTATATATATATATATATATATACAGTCAACTCTCGGTAAGTCGGACTACGGATAAGTCGGATTTCTCGATAAGTCGGACACATTTAGTTGGTTTTGTTGGATTTGTATCTAGTTCCATGTTAAATTAATCGGATAAGTCGGATAAGTTGGATTGGATAAGTCGGACTTTTCTATAAGTCGGACACATATTATAGTCATTTTTATGATTTTTATACTGGATAAGTCGGAATTTTTATGAATTGTCAGAAATGTTTACTTTAAATAATGAATATTATAATTTTAGTAAGTAATATAATTGAATACAACATTTTATGTTGCTGATTGTTGCATAATTCCATATTTAGGTAACCATTTAACTCGCGCTGCGTATTTCATGGCTTATTTGCATGATATTCTTAATCTCGGATAAGTCGGACATCTCGCTAAGTCGGACACTTTTCCCGGTCCCTTGCGAGTCCGACTTTTCGGGAGTTGACTGTATATATATATATATATATATATATATATATATATATATATATATATATATATATATATATATATATATATATATATATATATACAGATAAATGGTGTATGTAAATATATGTATAAATATTTTTAAATTGTCATGCAATTTATTCATTAATAATTGAATCAAATTATTTTGCAACAATAAAATTAATAAGGTAATGGGAAAAAAAATATATAGAGTATAAAAAAATATCTTAGATCATATATTAATCAATACATATATATTAAAATAGTACAATTATTTGATCAAAAAATGTGCTTCAAAAAATGATGGGCCCCAAATTCTGAGTGGGCCCCGGGCACCGTTCCCGGTGTGCCCCCCCCCCCTTAACACGGCCCTGACTACTACTACTACTACTAATACTACTACTACTTCTACTACTACTACTGCTACTACTACTACTACTACTACTACTACTACTACTACTACTACTACTACTACTACTACTACTACTACTATCACTACTACTACTACTACTACTACTACTACTACTACTACCACTACTACTACTACTACTACTACTACTACTACTACTACTACTACTACTACTACTACTACTACTACTACTACTACTACTACTACTAATACTACTACTACTACTACTACTACTACTACTACTACTACTACTACTACTACTACTACTACTACTACTACTACTACTACTACTACTACTACTACTACTACTACTACTACTACTACTACTACTACTACTACTACTACTACTACTACTACTACTACTACTATACTGCTACTGCTACTGCTACTGCTACTGCTACTACTGTTACTACTACTACTACTACCAGGGTGCCCCTAGTGAGTGAATAGTTCGTTTGGTTATCGTCTGTGGCGTCTCCCCCTCCAGTCGCTATTTACATTCTGCTTCATTTACATAGCGAGCTACCGAGCTATAGCGGTAAAATAGCGGCGGGCCTCGGTTTGAATAATGAACGAGGCGAGATGCATCTGCGCCGTACGACCACTGGGGAAATTAGACTTCGTAGCAGCAGCAGCAGCAGCAGCAGTAGTAGTACTAGTAGTCTCCGGTAGGGGCCGATCTCTCTCTCTCGCGCTTTTCTAGCCCGCTCTCGCTCTCTATCTTTATCGCGCGGTTTCTCGACGTGTCTCGTGGTTTATCTGGGGTTCTCGTGCGGCGACACCTGTTTTAGAGGAAATGGCTTATCTCCTATAACTTATACTTTGTTCTCGTTACACTTCTACTATGTAACTTTTAACATTTATACATAATTATAATTAATTTAATTTATAAATATATATATAATTATATATATATATATATATATATATATATATATATATTTAAATATAAGCCACAGTTGAGTTCCTATAGGATATTATATTTATGATAATATAGTTATTACCATACACATGTTTAGTTTATAAGTAAACATACATAGGGGTATAAACTTGACTTAATCAGAGATTAATAATTAACTTAACCTATGATATATATATAATATATATGAATGAATAAATGCATGAATTGGTTTATTTAAAACA
>OZ025243.1:88568078-88613078 GCA_964019155.1 Osedax fenrisi
ATATTATAGTTATAACTTATAGCTATTTACTAATAAAGTTAACAAACATTATACTCTCCAATACATTACCATGCGACTAGAGTATATTTACAACTGTAGTATAAATAGTACATTACCGTACACCTATAGTATAATAAAGTATACCGCGCATGAGCTGGATTAATAATAGAAAAGTAACGTCTCTTTTTTAGTGGCGCCGCTTTCGCAGTCATATCGATTAGATTAGCGCATTCGCATTGCTCATTAGATAACACCGCAACACAATAGACGTATTGTGGCTCGGCTGCAGGGTATTAAATATTAACGTAATAACGGTGTGTATGTATCTATCCATGTAGCAGGTTCTACCCTACAGGGTAGGGCTGTATCTATACTACCAGCTCGAGAGGAGTAGCGCCTTACATTGTATGGTTATGCCACCTTTATACATGCTTGTTCCGTATACCTATGTAACTCGCTACAATACCAGCTATAGTGTAATATCGCACGTTGTCTGTGTATATTTCAAGTATACTGTGCCTCGCTATGCCTCCCCCATTTGTCTTCTTTATCTATAGGTGCATATTACAATATTCAATTAAAACTTACACTGTATATATATATATATATATATATATATATATATAGAATGTCATATAAATAGTTTATTGGAATAATTTAATGACATTGTTTTTTATTCTAAGGTTATTTTCATTCTACTTTCTTTGACAGCATTAAATAATACCTATATTTTCCGGATGCTGTTAGTAATTAAAAATACAGTACTATAGTACCCCTATAGGAGTAGGTATAAGAGGTATTATAATTGAATATAATTAAATATATGCGGGAATATTGGGTGTTTACTATATATAAATAACAATATATTGAATGCAACATGTAATCATAAGTTGTGACTCACAACTAGTGATGTAAATGATGCTGAGCCGAGAATTTTGGTTTTTGATGCCGAGCAGAAACTTTCATTTTAGGTTAAAAAAAACGAGCCTGAACCGAGCGGAGACTTTAGCCAAATGAGCCTGATCCGAGCCGAGACTCTAGTTAAATGAGCCCGAGCCGAGATGATACTCTTACAAAACATAATCGAGCCGAAATGATGCTTTTGTGAAGTTACATTTTAAACATAATTTGATATATTTATCCATATAAATAATCTTAAATGATGCCTTTAATAAGCATGAGTTAATAGTAATATATTTTATATAGTCTGAGACTGCATCGACGGTTTAGGTAACCTATTCTGAGTCTTAAATGATGCTTTTGACATTGATACTGCATCGATGCTTTAAGTAGTGTGACTGAGACTACATTGATGCTTTATGTATTAATACTGAGACTGCATTGATGCTTTGGTAAACTGAGACTGAGACTGCACCGATGCTTTAGATTTGAGCATCATTTACATCAATACTCACAACTAATATCAAAAATAACATAAATCAACAAAAACATATATATATGTGTGTGTGTGTGTTGGTGTGTGTGTGTGGGTACATTTGTATGGATGTGTGTATATTTAATTAATTATACAAATATTAATTTTCATTTATTATATATATCTTGATTTAAGTTATCAAGTACAATTGATTGAATTTTGAATCATAATATTATATGTTATTATGATGCACAACATTCGTTTTATTTAAGAAAAATTGTATTTTACATTTTTTATTATAATATTGTAAAATTATAATATTTTAAATATTATAATTTAAATGACATTTAAGTTGTATTTATACATGAAATATAAATTCTATAAATATACACTTTAAAATACAACTAAACTAGAAAAAGTTATTTATATTAATATTACATATAATATAATAGATGACCTATTTCTTAATCGAAAGGCCTCGCATTACAAAATAGTATGACAGATGAGATGTATTTAAGAAATTTAAATACAAAAATAATACTAATATTTAAACTTTATTTATAATAAAGATATATTTTTAATAATTGTACTGATATAAACTATGATAACTTCTTTTAAATTGAATAATTACTTTAGATTTGTAATATAATTAGAAAGTACTTTTACGATCAAAGTTATCGATATAGATTTTTAATTCTGTATATGAAATTTATATATTTGCAAACAAGTAGGCAAAATCACGTTTTTCAAATATTTGTGTATTATGTTATAGACATATGCATATTACATAGCAATAAGTAATATTTAAAAAAAGTTCACAATACTATTAAATATATAAATTTATTAATATATTAAAAGACAACAACATTAAAAAAAGTATATTGAAAAAGTTAGCAGCGTTCAAAAATAGCATTTGTTCGTATCTTTTACATGAAAGGTAAACGAGTGGCATTTCATCCCCTTAAGGGTCGGGTAAACCTTCGTATGTTTGTTGTTGTTAAAAATGTTATGTTAATATTTTAAAATATGCAGCTTTATCTTTAAAATTGTATATAAAGTTTAAAATAAAAGTATTTCAAAGTATTTCAAATCGAGTTTTTAAACATAGTACTGTAAAAAATATTTGATAAAATGTGAGTAATATTTGTGTTCAAATATTCAGTTATTATACGTTTTAATTTCATTTTTTTTAATATCAATATTTATCTATAGAGCTACATCAAATTATCATGCAGGAAATGGCGAATTACAATAAAATTATATAATAATAAAATGTATAAATATCATAAATTTATTGTTATTTATTCAAAATAAAATTGATAACAACTTTAGAAGGCTATATCTCAGCATTTTTTTTTTATCTATTTTTGCCCAATTTCTTTAATCATTATAAAAATGTCTGAGTATATACATATATATATATGATATTACTGATAATAAGCTATCCTATTAGAATGTCATAATTTTATTTTTAAATATACTAATTATATATATTATAAAAAAAATTGATGAAAAAAAACAAACAAAAATACAAAAATAAAATGGTAGACGATAACTTATAATTATAGATGGTTATATGTTTAGATATATGGTATGTTTTATAGATAGAAAATTAGGTGATTATATGCATTTGTGTAAAAGTAGTAGTCTTTTTAATGACCCTCATTATCCCTATCTTTTACATGTAAACTCGGCAATGTTACCCCGGCCCTTAATATAATATATATATCTAAAATAATATTTATGAGGATTCAATTTTTTCAACATTTATATTTTACTAAATTTGTTATTAATATGATAAATGTGATAAATATACAATATATAATAAGTTTGTACATACGATTCATAATAAGTATATTAGTATATGTATATTAGTATAGTATAGAAAAGTGTTCAATACATTCATATTATCATATTTTATTTTTAATTTATGTTATTACCGTTATAGATCTAGACTTAAAATAAAACCAGTTTATATATTTATAAATAAACTCAATAGATTATAATAAAATGCAACAATAATACTTCTTAATGTATATTATTACACACATATTATTGACATATTATATACATATTAATGACATATTAGTGACATATTAATAACATATAAAGTGTCAAATATTTAATGTAATAATTCATTAGCCTATAAAACCTATCAACTATTTATAATCGTATACGATTTATATGCCGTTTATATACGACATATATGTCGTTTATACGACATATATGTCTAGCGCATGCGTGCACGATACAGTATATATAGTATACAGTTTATCATGTAAAGCTTATCAATACGAACTTCGGTATATATTCATATTACTATATGAATATAGTGGAGCATTCGTATACGAATATGAATTATTAAATAGACTACTATCTCATTACAGATCAGTGCAAGTTATGATCTTTATTTATGAATCAACTCGCTGTCACATGATACGTGGTATGTGATATATAGTCATATGTGGTAATGTTTAAATGTATAGTCGTACGTATATATATTAAAATCAATCCCCTGTGAGATATGACTAACACCCACTGATAAATTACTTACGATTACACTAATTAATGCTAGATCACTTTCTGCAAATATTGATATTATAATCAATACTTTACCCACACCGATAAAGATACGCATTGAATGAAAAACTAGAAACATGTACCTCCATCTGCTATTAAAACTATAACCTCGCAGCCTTATACGAACTTATTCACATAATACAACATGTGTTGGTATAGCACTTCATCCCTTCTAAGAATTAAATTACATTGGCTGCCAATACAATACCGTATCATTTATAAGATTTGCCTAACCATAAATTTATCTAATCACCATAATATTCCTAACTATCTCGCTAATTTAATTCATCCCAAAATAACTATATACGAACAAAACAGATAAAAAAATTCAAATTAACTTCAGTTTTATCAAAGTTAACGAATACCTAACATAAATCTTTCTCCATCCATGTTCTAAAAATCTTGAATGATCTCCCTTACTGTAACCGATCAATTGATTCAACTTTAAGATTAAAATTAAAGCTCAAAAATTCCTTTTTTCACAATATATAGATTACACTTGAATCACGTACGAAAAATTCCATAAAGAAGTTGATGGAAGTGCCTAAACCAATTAGGTAACAAGTAATATGTAACATTATCATCGAACAAACTAGCAAATACATATACTGATATATTACTTACACATACCTTTAATAAATAAAATACCCCTATATATCATCAATTGACACCTTCCTCCCGACAACCCTCACAAAGTATTCTTAACTGAATTATATGATAACATACAACAATATTTTTTAAAACAATTTATATATAATAAGTATAATCATTCATTATAACTTCCAACTACTATGCACATAACTAAACCTCACTCAATATGAAAACTGCTCAATACACAAATATGTACACACGCTTGACTATATTTTCCATTCTAAACTGACTCTCGCCTTATCATTACACCCCTGAGAAATCAAATCTACTAACTAACCATTATGCTATTACTGCCAGACTTAACCTTCCTAACTAATTTCGAATATTAATCTAAAAGTAATCAACTACACATCCTAAATAGAATGCTCTCAAGCATCTCTATATATAAATAGTAATAACCGTGATACTTTGACTATTATACTAACTTCATATGACCTATATAGGTCACAAGTGTGCATCACTTATCCATTCACAACTTAAAATCCACACTAATGTACAATGATTAAATTCAGAATAAAATACCTCATTATCAGAAAACTATCAACCACATATAACCATAATACCTTTCACAGTAAATGTACAAAATAACGACCAAAATGCATCTTACTAAATCCAACTATTATAAAACTAAAATACAGATGTTAGAAAAAACACAACAAATTCTATAACATGTCTACTTGAATGAAATGTTACTATACTTTATTGCCTAGATATATCAGAAAATATACTTTGTGAAAACGTGGACAACCCTGCTACATATCTATACTCTCATTGTATTTCAACAACATTTCAACATATTTCAACTACTTTTTCTGTTATAATATAATAAATTATTGACATCTCTCTAACTAGCATAACTATCACTGAAAGACTCAACAAATAATATAATTTATCCATTATTAAAAAAGCAACTGCAGACAGAAATATACATACAAATTGTGACCGTATATCACAACTCACAATACTAGCTAACACATTTGAAAATACATCATATAGAGTCTATATTATATACAATTAACTACCTATATATATATATATATATATATATATATATATATATATATATATATATATATATATATATATATATATATATATATATATATAGATGCAGTGCATCCGAAATGTACCTATATGATAATGTCGATAATATTATTATAAAATTACGTAAGTCGTATTACTCACTATATAATCGTGTTAAATTATCTGACAATTCTATTATTAAAATGATATATTTATATAATGTTTCTCGCCCGTCGTCAATATTTAAAACATGGTGTACATCATTGTTTTTTTAACTATATATTATTTGTAATTATATACTTATATATATAGATATGTGTTGTATAGTTGTATTTAATTTTTTTTTTGTTTTGTTTATCTATGGACTGTTTATGTCTGACTCAAATAAATAATAATAATAATAATAATATATAACTGTAAGGGCCCCGGATAATATAATATAAATATTCAAATGTTTTGTCCTCTATTTTGATATAATTTTTATTAAGTTCTTGATAAACACAAGATAACAAAATGTACTACCTCGAGTCGAATCAAGGACATCTGGCTTACTAGAATTGGGTTGTCCCACTGAGCTATAGACCGCATGCTAAAACGCTCACACGGTACCATTTAGCTATACTAATATGGTAATCAACGTTAATCGACTAAATACGTTTACTTAATAAAGAATTCTTGGGATTATTTTTTCAGTGACTAATATCAATGGAGAACGATTATCTATTCCAATAGTTCCCAACCTTTTTTCACTGTGACCTTTTTTTGTTAATTCTTAATTTAAAAATATATCATAACCCAATGAAAAAAAATATTTTTTTATTATTATATTTAATCATAAAAGAATCATATAAACTTAAATGTACATCTATTTAAATATATATTTCCATCTTAAATTTTTCTCGACCATAAAGCCACTTTGATTATTAAAGTATTTATATTATTTTTTAGAAATTGTCTCATAAATCTGATCCACAGAAAATACCCAATGACTCGAGTTTGGGTTATGACCCATATGTTGGGAACCACTGATCTATATATGTATATGGTATGAACCTATTGTGTACACGTATGATGTATACCTACGATGACCTACTTAGAACTAACAATATAACGATAAAGGATGGAGTGTACTTGGAGGCTAATACATATACAATATATTGTATCTAATAGCTAGCGTATAGGTATTCGTAATGCATATATATATATATATATATATATATATATATATCTTTGATAGATAAGGCCGATCCTCGAACTCGTTACGACACTTTACAGTTTATTCTAGATATTCAGTTGATTGTTTAGAAATGTAATAGTTTAAATACACGATTTAAAATTCGACTTATGAAGTCAATACACTTTTATTAATAATACTAATAATAATATTATATGATACTATATAGTTTAAAAACGCAGGTGTAGTTTATCAATTCGGTTTATTTCGAGACTCGGGATTCTGACACACACACGCTTTATTATATAAATGTAAATTAGCATATACATCATGCACACGCAGTGCATGCGAACAAACTTATCTAAATATGATATTTTAAGATATCCCCCAGGGGGCGCTAGTTTAAGTTATTAATACTTTCGTAGTCGCATAAATACATATATTATTACGGCTATGTGTATTCATATTAATACACATACAAACACATGTATATATATATATATATATATATATGTTATATAACATAATATTATGATAGCTGTAAAAGTGTTATAATATTTATTTTTAAACTGTCGTATTACAGCTTGTTTATTTCAATATGTTATCGTCAGTACGTATTTCAACACATGTATACGTTCGATTAAGTACGAAAGCATTCAAATCATTCTACACTATATAATTATTAATGTAGATATATGACTTCCAGTCATTACATCTATTAATGTAACTAGTGATTATTATCGTGTGGACCTATATGTAGTTGCAGGCGAATATAGCGTATATTTTAAGTAATATTACTTATAATGCAATGTAATATATGACTTTTTATATCAGTTTATGAGATACGAACATATATATATATGTATACCGAAATAAAATATATATATATATATATATATATATATATATATATATATATGGGATATCCTATACAATTATATACAAATATAGTGTGTATATATATGTATATTCTCCTGAAATTCTACTACTATTTAACAACCAGCGTACAATGTACGCCGTACATATATGTATACTATAAACCCCACATATCTAAACCCATGGGTTGCATATTGCAAGTTTTCATATTTCATTAATTAAATCACTTAAAACCTTCCATCTGAAACACGTAAATTATTTTCTTTAACTATTATGTTATACCCTTCCATTATCAATCCGCTTTATCCCCTATTACCCTTTATTTCCTAACAAATTTAGATCCAACATTAATCTTGTTGTTCCTAACTTTAGTATCTCTTTATTCTATTATTTTAATTTGTATTCTTTAATGGTATTATTTAATCATAAACCATTTATATTATTCTTATTATATTGTTTTATCTATAGTTCAACTATTTACACAATGAATAGTTGTTGTGTTCATAATAAATTTATATCATCATCTTCATCATCATTGAAAGATGATATTAACTCAGTTATAACATTGTATTATAATTAAGTTTTAATAATTTAGAATTATTTAATAGATATTTGTATGATAATGTTATCATAATATAATTATGACGTCATTGTAATTATATATATATACAAATTTCCCAAATAAATAATAATATAATCATAACACATTTTGATTGACAGATATGGGCATTTATCTTCCTGTGTATCGTGCTGACGTCTATCGGATGCCTGTGCATCGAAACGATGCCCAAGATGCGGGTCGCCAAGGTGTTACGCAAGGGCGAAAAGAACGACACCATACCCGAAGAATACAAGAACAACCCCAAACTACATCTGATCGTGTTCACCGAACCGCATCCGATCCTAGAAAAGCTCGACAAGTTCTGCACTTGGTTCTTCACGGCGGAATTCGTGGTACGCATGGTAGTAGCGCCTAATAAGGCTCGTTTCTGGAAGTCCATCATGAACATAATAGACGTGTTGTGCGTGCTGCCCATGTGGATAAAGAACATCATGCTACTGTACGAAGTGGGGTTCAGTAACATGGACCTACTAGGGGTGTACTTCGCGATCATGATGCTTCGAGTGCTTCGCATCTGTCGAGTGTTGCGCATGGCACGGCACTACACGGCGGTGAAGATCCTGTTACTAGCTCTCAAGGCGAGTATGCGGGAGTTGATGATGCTGATGATATTCGTGTTCATCGTAGTGTTGATATTCTCTGTGGTGATCTACTACGCCGAGTTCTTCCAGGATGACACATTCTCGAGCATTCCGCACGGGTACTGGTGGGCTATAATCACCCTCACCACGGTGGGGTACGGTGATATGTACCCCAAGTCGATATACGGGTACGTAGTGGGTGCTATGTGCGCATTGGTCGGTATCCTAGCAACCGGTCTGCCCGTACCCATTATCGCCAACAACTTTAACCTCTACTACGGACACGCCCAGTTGAAGCGCGCGCTCGACGAGAACCGCACACGCAATAACGAACGCAAACGTAAGCAGGAGTTGGCGGCAATGATGCTGGGCGTGACGGCTACTGGTATCGCGTGCGGTCAACCGGAACCGACGGCTGTAGCGGCCATAGCCTACGAACGAAAGCGGGCTAAGGTGGCAGCACCGGTTAACTCGGCCGCTATTACGATAACCTTGACCTCTGGGAATGAAGATGACCTTCAAGAGGATGACGACGAGAGGGCCGAAATGCTGGCGACGCGGCAATCGACCACCATCGAAAACGAGGCCATAGTTTGATATGCTCAGCACTACCATCAACTCCGGATGCATCACGCAATATTTGATAACCACTAGGATAACCTTTTCTTATTTCTAACATATGTTATATTTGATAATATATCAATATATATATATATATATATATATATATATATACATATATAAATATATATAAGAACATATTTGTATATACGTATGGGTACATTTTAAATACCCATTTAAACGCTGATTATTAATGGTAATATCTGATTACGATCATAGAGTTAACTATGTAATGAAACAATATTAAACTTGGTGACGATATGTTAATAATCGTATATATATATATATATATATATATATATATATATATGTATGTGTGTAGGTGTATATATACGTATGTATGTATATGTGTATGTGCATGTTGCTATATAATGCACAATCCCGGAATTACCTTTTTCTAACATCCTAGCATTATTATTTAAAGAAGGGTACAATTCGTACAATTATAATCGAATACGTGACGTAATAGCATGCATGACATAACTCAGCTATTGCGTCATATTACGTAATGGCTACGGTACACTCGTAGCGATCATTTACGTTACGTCAAGCGTAGAACATTCGTTATATCGGGTACTTTATTCGTTATATCGTGTACATTTATTCATTATATCGGTTCTAGCTAATTCGCGAATAGTAACGCGTTAACTCTGTTAACCCCTGATTATATACATTTCTAACCACTTTCGTAACATTTAGAGACAATTCCTTCCTATTGTTTATCTATTGTTTTGTGATATCGTGACGTATGCTTATTTCTCAAAATCGACAATGTCGTCAGTTCCCTATTACTACTACTGATACTACTACTACTACTACTACTACTACTACGACTACTACTACTACTACTACTACTACTACTACTACTAATACTATTACTACTACTACTACTACTACTACTACTACTACTACTACTAATACTACTACTACTACTACTATTACTACTACTACTACCACTAATACTATTACTACTACTACTACTACTATTACTACTACTACTACTACTATTACTAGTACTACTACTACTACTACTACTGATACTACTACTACTACTACATTACTACTACTACTACTACTACTACTACTACTGCTACTACTACTATTACTACTACTACTTTACTAGTATGTATATCTAATTCTGTGGTTTTAACCAATTCTCGAGTCGTGCTCATTCTACCATATTATTATTTAAATCATACTGCAATCTGATTGGCTGAGCCGAGCACGAAATACAACCGGATCATCGTTAAAACCGCGGCCTAAGTTACGACTATACCCCATGACCACCACCCGTATTTACTTTAACGTCACGTGTTTAATCTCACGGTACCACGTGTTCTCTCGCTCGCTGCCAGCCTCCTTCGCCGGGAAGAAGATGTGAAGTAGAAGAATAAGAAGATGAATACGACGATGCAATAATCAAATATCTCAACACTTGTGATATGTATACAGTGCGATGTCCGTGTGACCTTCAACCCTGCAGAGGTCAAACCGCGAAGTTGACCCCGACTATTTCTACCCATTGACTAATTATACGATCCTTATACTTATGTACAATGTACATTGTACATATGTATATAAATAGTTCATTTATTATCTAGACAATTATAGATGAATAAAATGCGAATTTTATATTTATTGATTCATATTCATATATATTTATATTTATATATATATATATATATATAACTCAGCAGGGATTTATTGAAAAATCAATTAAGCAAATATGTTAGTTTGAGCTTATGACCTCTTCATCATAGTTAGTGATCCTAAAACTAAAACGGAGATAAACGGTATAAAAATATATATAATAATTAAACAAAATAAAAATTGATAAAATATGTAAATAGTATTTTGTGATAAAAATAGTTAAAAGTAGATAATAAGATAATAAACTAAAGATACAATATAAAATGCTAAGTAAAATAATAAAACGCTTTAAAAACAGTTGAAGAATTTCGATAAAATTCTTCCCGAACCTTCTATTGATTCTTTAATACTGGCGGTCTTCAATATTTTCAAGGTATTCGAAGGACAATTCATCTTGTCTTGATAATTTGGTTTCCCGAATACCAAGATCCCAAAGAACCAACACAGAAGGGAATTACATATCCGAGGTGGCGATACTTTTCTATCTTCCTGTTAGCGGCAGATTCCATGTTTGTAATCGAGTCGTATGGAATTGTGATATCGACAAAATAACATGAGTTGTTATATTTGATAACAAGATCGTGATAGTGTCGATTCTTGTGATATTATCTTTGTGCTTACCTTAGAATTTACATCCTGGGATAAACACTCAGCTACACTGCCTTGTAACGGAAGTTCCACGAATGTTCTGCTCCATTGCTTTCTCAGCGCAAGTCGCAGGCTGTTGACAACCTTAGCAGGGGTGGAGCAGATATCATCGATGGCTATGATTATGTATATATATATATATATATATATATATACATTCAAAATATTTGAGTTAACCCTATTATATCGATATATATATATATATATATATGTAATAATGAGGGTCGAAATAAGTGTTTTAAATATAACACCATTCAAAATGATAGAGGAACGTTGTATTTACTCTTTATATATAAATCCAAACAAAAAAACATACACTAAAACTTTTAACATGTATACAGAATTACAATATGGAATAACATAATATAATGTTTTACAAACCTCCACGTATCAAGGTATAATCAAAACTGAAATAATATTATTAAATCTAATATAATTCAGATTATATTATTTCTATGCGACGATTCATTGGTCCAACCAATTCTATACACTAAATAACACTAAAAAAAACACAAAAATCAATATACATAAAATCAACATTTCTACTTTTAATTATTACATAAAAGAAAACAAAAATATAACCAATTAAAAATATATAATAAACTAAATAACATTAACTAAAAACACAAAAATCACTAGATGAAATTAACATTTATAATTATTACATAATACACAACTAAATAAAATAACTAATTAAAAATATATAATATAAACTTAAAACAACTGTATAACAATATAAGATGCTAGTCTGCTACATATATATATATATATATATATATATATATATATGTAAACGTATATTCAAGTAAAATTTAGAGAACATATTTTTGGAATAATTAGAAATAAAAAAATGATACAATAATATACAATTAGTTTTGTATTGTAACTCGTCTATCAAGTTATAATTATGTAAGTAAACATTGGTTTCTATAGCCATTCATTACAAAAAGTATAAAATCAAAATGTTATGTCTATGTCTTCTATTAATAATAATCATAATAATAATAATCATATAGGTTACTCTATAAACAAGAGTGAACCCAGGTATATATAGATGTTCACTGAACTTATTCAGATATAAACCTGTCGGCAAAAGGAGTGGAAAAAACAAACATTTTAAATTGTTGTTAACATAAATATTACTAATTATCCAGCATGAAACATATGGGGTTAGGATAAATTAAATTAAATATTAAAATATGTTAGCCTATTCATGTGAGTATGAAATGTAACCTAGTTATACATGACCAGCTTTCCGTATATTACTATGCAAGCTAGTCATCAAATAATTTTATTATACAATAAAATATACTTAAAATAGATAGGTATATATAATATAAATATTGAATTATAATTAAATATTTGTGAGTAGATTATAGACATTTTAACTCATAAAACTATATAGCTATGATTATAGTCTTCCTGGTTAGCTTATTTTCTGAGTGAACTCTTCCCCTATTAATCGTGCCCTACATGCACTTCTAGGCAGTCCACCGGGCTATAATCTGATTAAATGTATTCATTTCTTGCATAAAACTATATCATATTTTATATTATTATCATAGAAATGAAATCAAGGCAGTGATATAAATAATTGAATTGAAATCTGTGAACATCCGCGATCACTGCATGATGGCCATCCGATGTTACTTAAGAGGGGGCACTACGTTCAAAATTGTATTTTAAACAAAAATTAAAAAAATATTATATTGAAAACAAGATATACAATTATTTGTCTATCATTTCATAGATTATACTTAAATTCGCCATATGTATGAGTATAAATGATATATATAATAAGATGTTTAAATGTATGATTCTTATAATTGAATGACAATATTTCACTAAACTTTGAATGCTGTTTTCTCAGAATATTAATTTTACGAATGTTGCTTTACTAAAAATCCGGAAATTTTTTCTATTCATTAAAAATTGCTATAATTGTCAATATATTTAGAAAACATTCAAATGCATAATAATTACGTTTTTTTTTTAATATAATATAATAATAAAAAAATTAATTCAGTTTTTCTTCATTTTTTTCATTTTTTTTTAATTACTCCTATTATATAACAAATAAAAAAATCGTAATCATTATAGAATGGAGTATTATTATTACATCTTCGAAAAAATAATGTACAAATATTTAAAATATTTAAAGTTAGAGAATTTTTAAAACTAGTCATTTTCGTATCTATTTACATGTAAGCCCGCGAAAGTAGTGCCTCCCCTTGAGTGTTCTATATTATATATATATATATATATATATATATATATATATATCCAATTCATCCTATTTACGCTATTATTAATATAAGACGTATCTATTTCCTAGTTAATATAATCTATAAGAATCACTATAAAGATAAGTAATTTATTATTTATTTTTATATATACTAATTATACTATATTATATATATATAATCACATTATTATTTTTAATTTATATATATTATTATACATATAATTTAGACATTTAGAATTGTTTATTTATAAAATACATTCAAGATTCACGCCTGCGTGATTTTGCTGTAAATAAATGTATATCTAGATATTTATATTCATATATAACTTAATTGTGTATAGTGTGTATATTAATTAAATATGTCAAAGAATATTAAAAATTATGACGATAAATTTATAAAAATTGTTGATAATCAGAATGTTATGATTGAAAATCAACAATAAATTATAAATAAATTAATGAAATTAAATGATAAACAAATGATATGATTAAAGTTTTAGAAGAAAAAATTAATAAAAATATAATGTCATTTGCTGAAGCAACAAAAAAAGATATTAAAGAAACGTTAACAAATAATATTATACATACAGTTAAAAATACTATAAAACTTAATAATACTATAAATGATAATAATAAACCTGTAATATTGTATAATATAAAAAATATTAATGAAAAAAATGTAATGAGTCGTAATCAATTAGAACTAATATTAATGAAATACTGCAATCAATAAATATACAATCTAAAATAATAAATATACATAGAGTTGGAAAATATATTGAAGATAATGATAAGTCTAGACCAGTTAAAATAACTCTAGAATCAGAAAATGATAAGAATAATATCATATCTAATGCATTTAAATTAAAAGATACTAATTTTAAACATATTAGTATATATTTAGTATACATCAAAGATGAACTTTCTACTATTAACAATTTGTCTAATGAAGCCATTGAGAAATCGGTTGATGGACAAAAATTTAAACTTAAAATTAATGGTTTTAATTTTTGTGTTTACCTTTTACCTATCCCATAGAATTTGGATGCCGTATGAGCGCAGTAGATTTCGTCACAATTTGTTTACATCCCTCTCTATTTTCTGCAGCTCTCATCGCTTTATTTATAGCAAGACCAGTCCATTTCACGATATTGTCTTTCCATTGTATTTTTGGCCTACCTCGTCTTCTTTTACCTTCAATAGAACCCTGCATAATTGTTTTGGACATGGAATTTGATCTTATCACATGACCAAACCATCTCAGTTTCTTCGCGATGACTATTGCTAGTAGTTCCGAATATGGACCGATTTCTTTGGTAACTCAATTGCGTACTTCAATGTTAGTAATTCTATCTTTGTATGATATGTTCAATAATCGTCTTAAGCACCTCATTTATAATGTTGTTATTTTTCTTTGCAGTTCCTTCGTTATTGTCCATGTCTCACACGCATATAAGAAAATTGAGTTTACTAGTGACTGCAGTAGTCGGATTTTCAGTTTCAGTTTTAGTGTTTTATCGTACCATATAATATTTATTCTAGATAGAGCTGCAATCTTCTGTCCGGTTCTAGCTAATATGTCAGCCTTTGAACCTTTATCGTCGATGATTGCTCCAAAGTATTTAAAACTGTTAACTACTTTTAGTGGCTCGTTATTTATTTTTATTTCTGATGTGAAACTACCTTCAGAATTTGCCATTATTTGTGTTTTCGTAGAGTTTATTTTCATTCCATATGCACGTGCTGTATTGTCGATTATTTTAATAAGATTGCTAATTCAGATTCACTACCTGCTAATCCATCAATGTCATCTGCGAATCTCAGATTTGTGATTATTTTACCACCAATATGTAATGAACCTACATGATTATTTAAAACATCGTTCATTATTTGTTCAAGCAAAATATTGAATAATGTGGGTGAAAGTAGACAGCCTTGCCTAACTCCAGTTGTTGTTCTGAACCATTATCCAATTTTCCCGTCAAAGTAAACTTCACTTTCTACTTTATTGTATAGATGTTGTATAGATTATATTAGTTTTAAATTGATGATAAATATTTTCATTGCCGACCATAGCGCGTTGTGCCATATGCTATCAAACGCTTTTTTGAAATCGATGAAAACTTGATATAATGGTTTACTATACTGAGAATATTTTTCTGAGATTACTCTTAAGTTAAATATATGTTCGCTAGTACTTCTACCTGTTCGAAATCCAGCTTGTTCTTCAGAAATGAACTCTTCCGTGTAATGTTTCAATCTGTTTAACATTATCTGTATCATTATGTTACTAGAGTGTGATATAAGGCTTATTGTCCTATAATTTTCACATTTCTGTTTGCTTCCTTTCTTATGTAAACATATTATCATTGATTTGTCCAGTCTGATGGCCAGATTCCAGTTTCCCATATTTTGTTACATATATCTAACAGTATTTGAATCACTATATGTCCTCCAGCTTTATTTAATTGGGCTGGTATATTGTCAATGCCAGCTGATTTTCCCATATTTAATGCCTGGATAGCAGCCTCAACTTCTCTTTCCAATATAGGAAAAGTATCCTGGTTTGATGGTTCATTTACTGTTAGTGCTGATATATCTCCTTCTGCGTTATGTGTATACAGTTCAGAACAATATTCTGTCCAACGTTTCAGAACTTCTGTTTTATCTTTTATGCACTTACCATCTTTATAATGTACATTAACTATTATTTTGTCCTTCTTTTTTGTTAGCTCATTAATAATTTGGTAGGCTTTCTTGGTATTGTTTCTAATTAGACATTCTCCAATATCAGTACATTTGTTATTACTCCAGTTTTCTTTTGCTATTCTCATCTCCTTCTTTATTGTGTTATTAATTTGTTTGTACGTACTTCCTGTTTCAAATTTAGTCTTTTTCAGTTCTCTTCTCAAGTCACACATATCCATCAGTTCATTTGTTATCCATTTTTTTTCTTTTCTCTGTGTTTTCCTAGGATTTCAGTTGCTGTCTCTGTCATAGTTCCATTTAATTTCTGTAACATTTCTTATGTATTTTCTATTTCTGTTAATTTTTGTTCCGTCAGTTTTTCAATTCTTTTTTTTTCAAATAGTTTTTTGGTCTCTAGATTTTTTAGCTTTTCTAGATCGAATTTATTTCGAGTACATTTATTTTTCTTAGGATTTGTCAGGTGTAGACTACAAATAATCATCAGCATGTCATAGTAACTACCTATGTCAGCTCCATGGAATTATATAGTCAAATTTATATTCACATTTGTGGAAAAATACTCACTAAAATATAATCGATTTGATTATGATATATTCCTCCAGGGCTATGCCAAGTTTGTATTCGTGATTTTTTGTGCGGGCCAAATGTATTAACAATTTTTAACTCGTTTGTTTTTGCGAATTCCAGAAGTCGATATCCTCTCTAGTTTGTTACTGAATTGAAAATATTCCAGAAGTTGATCCCCAATTATTATGTGCATCCTTACCAATTTTTGCATTCATATCACTATTATATCCTTCTTTGAAATTTTTGAGATTGAGTTTTGCAATTCATTGTAGAATATTTCAATTTCTTCATCTGTATGATCTGTTGTCGGTGCATATACTTGAATAATTGATATGTTAAAAGGGGTTGCATGCAGTCTTATTATTTCGATTCTGTCATTTATCGGAGTGAAGCACATACCCATGGGTGTTATGTGTTTATCAAAAATCCAAGATAATGAATAATATTAACAATATTTCATTTTTTCAGAATATAAATCAAATTAATGACATGCATATATGCATTATAATGTATTTGACTATGTACATAATAATACTGAATTGTTATTTGATTATAATATAGGTAATGACTTTATATTGAATGACAATAATGAAACTAATTGTAAATATTATACAATAGATGGTCTAAACAATGACATTTCATACAATTATTTTGGTTTATCGATATTTATTTTGAATTCTAGAAGCTTTAGATCAAACTTTGATAATATAATTCAATTGTTAACATAAATAAAATACAATTTTGTATATATATAGTGATTGTAACGATTTTAATAATTATAGACCTATTTCTTTAACCTTACAATTTTCAAAAATTTTAGAAAAATTATTTTCAAATAGACTTTTATCTTTTTGTAATACATTCAATATTATTAATGATGATCAATTTGGTTTCAGAAAAAATATAAGTACACTGAACTCAATTGAAACATTACAAAAGAAAGTTATAGAATCTTTGGACTCAAATACATATTGTGTAGGATTGTTTGTAGATCTAAAAAATGCGTTCGATACCGTCAACCATAGCATTCTAATTAATAAACTGGATTATTATGGAATAAGAGGGAAACCTCTTGATTGGTTGATTAGCTATATTAACGACATACAACAATTCGTACAATATAATGAAAGTAAATATGATATATATAATATTTGTTATGGTGTACCCCAAGGTTCTATTCTTGGACCATTACTGTTTTTTATATTTATTAATGATATGATATTATGTTCTCCAGAAAATAAATTCATATTATTTGCTGATGATATTAATGTAATTATTAGTGATAACTCATCTAATAATCTAAATTATAAATTACAGTCAGCATGTGATGACATTTTTCTATGGTCTAAACTTAATAAATTATCCATAAATATAGATAAAACGCATTGTATGTCATTTAAAAATGATATAATATTTAATATAAATATAGATAATACACTTTTATCTCAAGTAACTTCTACAAAATGTCTTGGAATAAATCTAGATAATTGTTTAAATTGGAAATGTCATTTGGCTTATCTTAAAAATAAATTATTAAAAATGTTGTGGATCATAAAAAATGTTTCATACTTTGTAAATATATCTGCCATGATCAAACTATACTATGCTTTATTTTATCCACATTTAATGTACTGTATAGAAATATGTGGTCATGGTTATGTATCAAACTTAAATAGCATATATTTAATTCAAAAAAAGATATTAAAAATAATTTGTAATAAACCAAATGATTTTTCAACTGTTTCTTTATTTAAGGAAAATAAAATATTATCTTTATATGATATTTGTAAGTATAAGACTTGCATTTACATGTATAAAATATTCAATAAATTGTGCCATCCTATTATTTTAAATCATTTTACATTGACATCTAAAAAAAGATTTAATACCAGAGTAACTGTGATTTTATTCAACCTTATTTTAAATATAATTATATGAATAATACCTTAATTACATTCGGACCAAGACTTTGGAATTATTTAAGTATAGATATAAGAAAATCAAATTCTTTATCATTATTCTGTAAACATCTTAAAATAATTATATATAATACTTAGTCTATTTTAATGCATTTATTTTTAGTTTACATTTTTATTTAATATATTTGACTTATGATAATATTTTTTATAATTTATTTAAATTTTGATTTTATTTATTTGACACTATAAAAATACTGACTTTATATTAAATTTTGACATTATAAAAAACTGACTTTTAAAAAATTATTATATATGATTTTAATATTGTATTATCTTTTATTTTATTTTTACATTTTTTGACATTAAATAAATTACTTTGGGTTATATATTTTTCTGTATGAACATCGAATATTGTTTAACCTATATTTATTTAATATATTTTTTTATTTCTTCTCTTTTTTTCTCTTGTTTCTTTTACTCTTAAATGTTGGCTATCTAATATTTAGTTCCACTATGTTATATTTTAATTTATATTATTTAGTACTTGATATATTTATTAGCTTTTAATTTTATAATTTTATCATTTATTTATATTATTACTTGATTATATTATTATATGATGATTACATTTAGTTACATGATAAGTTTCATTTTATTATATATTTTATTTTATTATATATTTTATTTATTTATATCATATATATGTAAACAGGAAGTCATAAGGTTAAATACCTCGAAAATCATCTGAACATTTTATTTGTCCTTTTTTTGTTTTTTTTTCTCTCGCAATGATTTCTATAATAAAATATATCTTATCTTATCTTATAATATTATAAAATTATTATTTATTTATAACTATTATCTATAATGAAACTTATCATGTTAATAAAGGGGTAATTGTCTCGATAAGCATCACTGCTTCTACAATTACCTTGGCATTGCCTAAATCTGATAATAATAATAATAATATATATATTATATTTACTGAAACGTGGCTTACATTGCATGATATTGATATTTATAAAATTCCTAATTATACATCTATTCATACAATAAGAAATAATAAACGTGGTGGTGGTGTTGCCATTTATATAAACAATAACATAAATTTTAATATATTACATAATCTAACCTTTACTATTGATAATTTAATTGATATATGTACTATTGAACTTATTTATAATAATACAAATATAATATTAAGTAGTATATATATAGACCACCGGATTATAATATTGATTCTTCAACAATATTATTTCAAACTATTTTCAGAGTATATTAAATAATAAAACAGTTTATTTATGCGGAGATTTTAATATTGATATTTTTAAACATAATAATAATAAACATATTAAAGATTTCATTGATAATATTTATCAATTTGGTTATCACCCGTTGATAAATAAATTTACTCGTATTACTTATACATCTAAATCTATTATCGATAATATTTATACTAATAATAATAATATACCATTTATAAATGGTCTTTTAATGTCGGATGTATCGGTTTACCTATTATTTACCTATTATTTTCTTATATAAAAATCATTTTAATATTAATAATAATAAAACTAAAAATAAACATACAACTTTGTTTAATAGATCACTTAATACAAATAATATTAACAAAATTAGAAATGTTCTAATAAACTGTGATTGGTCATCTATACTTGATAATGATAATATTGAATCTAGTTTTATTTATTTTATTAATACAATTGCAAAAGTTTATCATGATAATTGCCCATTAATAAAAATAACGACTACATTTAAAAATTCACTATGGATTGATAATAAAATTTACAAAATGATGAATAAAAAAGATATTCTATATAAAAAAGTATTAATGACAACTCATTAATAAATAGATATGTTTATATAAATGCTAGAAATAAGTGTACTAATTATGTACGTAAAGCTAAACAACTATATTATTCTAATTTAACTTCATCAATTAACTCACCTAAAAATATATGGAAAACACTAAATAATTTACTAAATAAAATAAATAATAATAATAATATAAATTATTTTTCTAAAATTAATATCAGTGACACAGATACTGCTAATAATTTTAATAAATATTTTTTAATGTTGGTATTAATTTAGCAATACATTTAAAATCTAATAATAGTTCAGATATTTATAATTATAATATTGCTTCCTCTTTTTCCTCTTTTTTTACTTTTATAAATTCAACTGAATTGACGAATATTATAAATAACATGAAATTAACATACTGTAAGGACGTATATGATATTAATTCTGTTATAATAAAAAATATAGCAGATATTATAGCTTTTCCTTTATCTATATTATATAACAAATGTTTTAGAGCAGGCTACTTTCCAGATTCTCTAAAAATAGCTAAAGTAATTCCAATATATAAAAAGGGAATAAAAGATAATATTGAGAATTATAGACTGTATCTATTTTACCTATTTTATCTAAAATATTTGAAAAATTAATAAAGACAAGAATTAGTTCATTTATTGAAAACAATATTATAATAAATAATAGACAATTGGGTTTTCGCAATAATATGTCTATTATTGATGCTGGCAATGCCTTAATAGAATAAGTAACTGATAATTTAGACAGTAAATTAAAATGTTCAATGCATTGAACATTTTCCATAGTATCGTTAGATTTGTCAAAAGCTTTTGATACCATTGATCATAATATTGTAATTAATAAACTTAGCAGTATTGTAATTAGAGGTGTATGCTTAAAGCTTATGAAAAGTTATCTATTTTATAGGAAACAACAAGTTATTTTTAATAATAGTATATCATCATTATTACCTATACAAATGGGAGTTCCTCAGGGTTCTGTTCTGGGACCCATGTTGTTTATAATATATATAAATTATATTGCTTATATTGATAAGGATTTATCTCCTATTATATTTGCAGATGATACTAGTTTTATATGTAAAGCAGATACTATAGTATCATTAGAAAATGTAATTAATTATAAAATGATTAAGATAAATAATTGGTTTATTAATAATAAATTATATCTTAATGTAAAAAAGACAAATCATTTGATTTTTAATAATTTTAATAATAATCAATTAGAAATATGTATTGGAAAAAATATAATAGATCAAGTAGATTATGTAAAGTTTTTGAGGTGTGTATGTTGATTCCAAACTAAATTGGAAAAGACATATATATTCATTAAGATGTAAATTATCTAAAATAATTTCGGTATTTCATAAATTGAAAAAAAGCTAAATGCGTCTGCCTTATTGATTTTATTTAAGTCGTTATTCATGTCCTCTTTATCATATTGTATTCAAATATAGGGTCAAACGTATAAATCAAATACTAATTATATTAATATTTTACAGAACAGAGCACTTCGAATTATTTATAAGATAAATCGTTTCAAAATTATTAATTATATTTATAAAAAATTAAATATACTAAAGTTCAATGACTTGAAAAAAGTATATATGTTAAATTATATGTATAAAGCATTTCGCAATAAGTTACCTAATATTGTACAAGTAAAATATGTCACAAAATATTCAAGATACAATTTCAGTAATGATAAATTATTCCATATTAAAATGAGTAAACTCAATACAAAGATTAAATGTTTGTCTATTTCTGGTTGTATTCTTTGGAATGAATTTGATTTAATTATCAAAAATTCAATTACTTATAGTATTTTTAAAAATAATTTAAAAAAATTCTATATTAGTAAATATTGATTCATCTAATTGTATTCATTCATTTTCTAGTTTACTTCATTTAAGAAACAGATATCGGAGACAGGAGCCAGCTTTAACAAGTGAACGACTTATCCTGATATTGAAGATATTATTTATTTATTATGCTATTATTATATTATTCAAATTTATTATTATTTTGTATTTCTCGATTATACCTATATTTATTTTTATATATTTACATCTTGTTTCTTATAGTACTCTTGTCTCACGTGTATTTAACGCTATTCATAGCATGTACACATGACCGTTAATTATTCCTTATTACGGTTTTCTATGATAGAAAATATTATATACCAATAAAATCCTTTTGGGCTAATATACGAAGAAATGTAGCCGATAAAGGCCATTCGGGCATGCCATGTGTTCATGTTGTGAGTAGATGTTTGCCGCACGTGATATTTGAGCTATTTGATTCACTATGTAATTTAATTTCAGTATATATTATTATAGTTATGTTATTATCATATCTCTTTTGTTTTTATTCTTTAATTCTTATATATTTGCGTGTGGAATCCTTTCTCGAAAGCATATTGCTATTAAAGGGTTCCTTTTTTACTCATTATATAACTATATTATATTATATACATATGCCATGTGTATTAATTATTAATTTATATTATACAAGTAAAATAAATATAATTCATTCATTCACATATATAGACGTGTATATAACAGTAAATCGCTTTAATAAAGTACGCTTAACTTAATCAGCGATTTATTATTTATATTACTATGTTACTAATAATAAAACATTATTTTTAAATTTATTTTTATAACGGGTTAATTTAAGATTAAAATTATCGTAATTATTATAAAATATAGTATATTGTTTAGCCTATTTCACAATACCGTATAGTTAACTTATAATATATTATCAACATGGTGCAAGGGCATGCACTTTTCTTGTTTGCGATGTCGGTGTTTGGGTTTCTACAATTTGCTTATTATTCATTTACGTCGAACAAGTTTGTTAATACATATATGTATATATATATATATATATATATATATATATATATATATATATATATATATATATATATATATATATATATATAAATACTATAAGTATATATAAATATAAATATAGTTAAATTCTGCTAAGTTTGATAATCGGGGATCAAGTAAATATTCCTATAGGAAGTATACTTATCCTATATATTTAACATGGGGTGTCCAGACCAATTCCGTTTTGTTACGTTACATTAAAATCCGTACAGAAAATTAATCATTTACAGAAAATGTTCTTTAAATGTATGAAATGAATCGTATTCCTATTTTTCTTTATTCATTTTCTGTACAGAAAATGAAATGGAAATAATCATATTTTTCTGTATAGAAAATAAAATACGTAGCGGAATGGGTTCAGATCCTGTAGATCTACAATGGCACACATCATTGCACTGAGAAGGTTAATTGAAGGAATTAAGAACCATGACCTAAAAGCAGTTATTATTTTTGTTGATTTCAAAAAAGCATTTGATAGTATTGATCGCGGGAAAATGCTAAAAATGTTAGCAGCATATGGTATACCATCTATCATAACCAATGCAATAGCACTATTCTATGAAAACACTGAAGCGATAATTATAACACCTGATGGCGAAACAGAATTCTTCAAAATTTCAAAGGGTATGCTACAGGGAGACACTCTAACACCCTTTTTATTTATCATAACTCTAGACTACATAATGCATAAAGTATTTGGTGAAAATGATTACAATCTCGGTTTCAAATTAACAGAGAGAAGAAGTAGTAGAGCACCAGCAGTCGTTATAACCGATCTAAGTTATGCTGACGATATAGCACTGATATCTCAAGAACTATACCAAGCTCAAGAACTGTTACAGAGAGTTGAAATAGAAGCTGGAAAAATAGGTATAACGCTAAACACTAGAAAAACAGAAGTTATCGGATATAAACTTCAACAATACCCATTTATTAAAACAATAAGTGGTGAAACAATAAAATAAGTGTCCAATTACAAATATCTGGGAGCATGGATTTCAAGTTCTGAAAAGGACTTTGAAATCAGAAAGGCTCTAGCTTGGACGGTTATGCACAGAATGAAAAGACTATGGACATCTAAATGAGTAATCATTTAAAGATCCGGGCCTTTAAAGCTACTGTTGAAACCGTTCTGCTATATGGAAGTCAATGCTGGAACGTAGACAGTAAGCTGAGAAAACGGATAGATGGATGCTATACTCGCTTACTACGCATGGCACAAAATATCTCATGGAAAAGTAAAACGAACAACGAAAAACTGTATAATGGTTTACCTAAAGTAACATATATAATCTCTGAAAGAATGCTGAATCATGCTGGACACTGTGTACGTCACAAAGAACATATGGCCCATAATCTAGTTCTATGGACGCCCACACGAGGAAAGAGAAGAAGAGGATGGCAGCAGTTTACATTCGTAGATGCTCTAAAACTTCAAACTGACCTTGAGAGTATCGATGAGATTCGTTCTGTGATGATGGATCGGAGTAAATAGAAGAAACTGTCAAAATTGGGTCGAGCGAGAGCTCGACGAAAGTAAAGTAAAGTAAGTAGCGGAATGAACCTATTTCTTAATAATAGGTGGCGTTATATGAATTCATATTTCTAAATATAATATTTATTTCTATAGTTTTGGAAATTAGATTATATGTAACGAAAATACATCAATGATATCACAGAGTGGACGAAGATGGATATTGATGACATATGTTATGAAGTACAACAGCGTGATAAATGGAGATGTGTTGTGGCCTCCAAGTTAATTCCCGCGACTATTTCGAGTCACGTGACTAAAGTAGGGTTAGTAATAGATTAGGGTGGAGCAGTAGTCGATATGAGACGGGACGAGCGCTTTTCTGCGGAGTGTGATAAGAGGTCGAATTAGGTCATTCTTATTGCGACGAATGTTAAAGATGTAGCATACATGCTATATATGATATAAGCGATGCTATATGTAGTATTGTAGTAGTTTGTATTGTTTATGTATACATATTTATATATATATACGCTATAGTGTATATCAGTGTAGATTGTATCTATTATATAAGCAGTATAATTGTAATATATTATTAAATCTGGTTTACGTAGGACATTTCTAGTTTGGATGTGTGGTTTTATAGAATCGCACAACTATATATTTATAAATGCATCGATATTATATAGAATAGTGTTGTAATTGTATGTATTAACTATTTACATAAGTAAGCTATTTACATACTCGTGTTTGTGTATTCCATTATTGTAATTATAACTACGTGTTTGCATGATATTAGGAAAAGTCGACCTTTCAATGACTTCCCTACGGCCAAACTCTTCACGCACAATATAAAATACTGATAACCACCGAACCGACTTCAATATTTGACGACTTTATATATATTAATAACACCCGTCTACTGCGATCCACCAATACACACCTCCTAGAAGACCCACGTTACAAACTTACCAAATTTTGAAGAAAAAAAACGTTTCACATGAAGGCTTCTACTCTCTGAAAAAGCTACCGAGAAATTTAATAAAGACAGATATCACCTTCACAATATTCAACAACAACAAAATAAAGAAATGTATCATTGACAACCCCATTGTTTAAACCCCAAATTATGTCACATCCAAATTCTTTGTTTAACCTCGTATTTTTTTTCTTCTCGTTTTTCGTTTTTTTCGTTCTCACACTCTCAGAATATATTATTATTTGAGTGTCTAAATAATCATCATCATCATCATGGTATGATTTAAGATACCATCAATGAATACTTATATATATATATATATATATATATATATATATATATATATATATATATATATATATATATATTAATGTATGTATTGGTATGTTATACATAATATAAACCTTTACACAAAGTTATACAACGAATAATCCGAATGATAAGAAGTTAGATTACAATTTTGAAGATCAAATAGGTAAGTTAACTTATAACCATATATATATGATGATAATGATGATATTGAGTTTATTAGCACTAAACTAGGGTCATGTAGACCCCTTCGCTCGTGCGGGGAGAAAACAATAATAAAATAATAGTAATACGATAATAATTTAATAATAATTTACATTCAATATTCCATGGACAACAATACTAAATAATATAAAGGACTATTATAAACTACAGTCTGCATTGATATATATATATTGTAGAACTATAGTTAACTATAATATACTAAATACATTCTACTAGTGTGATAAATAGTAAATAGACCCCTTGCATTGTTTTAAATATATAGTGCATACTCAACATTTAATAGTTTGATAAGCTCTGGTATTACGAGCTTTCATTATGTTATTCATTTTGAATAAACTTCCATGTGTACTTCACCTATATCACAATATTATATTACTTAACTAAATTTTAAACAATTAGTTATTGGACAGCGAAGTACCGTATTTTTAAATTTTAATAATTTATAATAGAATAATATATATATTATAATAGCGTATACTCTAGGGGCAATACACTTAACCCTGCACCAATCACCAACCCGCATACACTCGACAACAGTGACATATATATTAATAATTTGCACTCAGTTCAAATTTACGTTCCTTCGTGGTTCATTCCGTTATTAATCAATTATCAACTAATATTATACAATATGTATATATATATATATATACATACGTAATATAAATTATATTGTAAAGAATTGATATTATTCCTTATTTATACCTTATTAGCTATTTATTTTATTTATAAATATATTTTCATTGATTTATATTTATTATACAAACATTATTTTTAAATCAGTTTCTAACATACATATAAACGTGTATACTAATTTGTAATATATATATATATATATATATATATATATATATATATATTACTCTAACTTAACTTATAATTATAACATATATTGTGATATATTTATTTGAATTAAATTGATTACAGAGATGTCTAATGGAACTAGTAAGTACATTTTATATATTATATCCTCGTATATATATAAGTATATATCGTATTTATGTATAATAAGTATATAACATATATGTATTATTCTTAAAATATACATTTCGGATCATGATAGTCAAGAATAGTTATAATTAAAATAGTGATCTATAAAAACGTATAATTCTAAGATATTGGTTGTCACCAGTGAGTAATATCAGTATTATTATATCAGAGTCTGATAACGTATGGGATAACCTTGGCATATATGTTAAGTTACAATTATGTGGGATTAGCGATTGGTGAATTAATGTGTAACCTGTTTCTATGACAGCTTTTATATCAGAGTTACATTCAAGTATATGATCAGAAATTATTCTTTAGTATATTATAGTATACTATAGTAGGGCATGGTTAAATGATATGATGTTAATGAGAGGAATGTGTATTCTAGATAGTCAATTATATGATACGTATAGTTTAGAAAGAGATTTAAAATATACTTCATAACTAGAAGTCCACGAAATATATTCCAATTTCAAAATTTATAGTTTTTGAATTTTCATTTAATTGTCTACGTTCATATTTAGAAGTGTTCTAATTCAATATATATGTAGTATAAGAAACTAAAGTTGAATTAGATGTACATGATACGCCCTCGTTATATTACTATATTATTTAGATATATCTTATATCCTATATGGTCTACTGAATATTTGTTTATAAATTGAACTACTTATGTTTATTCTGAAAAAAAAAAATCTGTTATGAATAGTAGATTAAATAATATTGTTGTTTTATGATAATTAAATGTAATTTTAGAAATGACTGTAATGTCACATATATGAAACATTGAGTTAATGTGGTTACTATTATGATTGTATGGGTCGATATGTTCAATAACAATGTTAAGAAAGTTGTTGTCACTTATAAAATTAATAGTATTAAGCTTTATATTTGTTTAGTGAATCTTAATGTGTATACTCACTTTTTTTTCTATATCAATAATATTTTTATTTCATTTATGTGGATTAAAAAAAAAATCTGTTATGAATAGTAGATTAAATAATATTGTTGTTTTATGATAATTAAATGTAATTTTAGAAATGACTGTAATGTCACATATATGAAACATTGAGTTAATGTGGTTACTATTATGATTGTATGGGTCGATATGTCCAATAACAATGTTAAGAAAGTTGTTGTCACTTATAAAATTAATAGTATTAAGCTTTATATTTGTTTAGTGAATCTTAATGTGTATACTCACTTTTTTTTCTATATCAATAATATTTTTATTTCATTTATGTGGATTAAAAAAAAAATCTGTTATGAATAGTAGATTAAATAATATTGTTGTTTTATGATAATTAAATGTAATTTTAGAAATGACTGTAATGTCACATATATGAAACATTGAGTTAATGTGGTTACTATTATGATTGTATGGGTCGATATGTTCAATAACAATGTTAAGAAAGTTGTTGTCACTTATAAAATTAATAGTATTAAGCTTTATATTTGTTTAGTGAATCTTAATGTGTATACTCACTTTTTTTCTATATCAATACTATTTTTATTTCATTTATGTGGATTAAATTGACAATAATGTAGGTTGAGTCATAATAGTTATAATATAACTATTAGGATTATTAGTAGTATCGGTATTGTTAGGTGTATTTATAGGTATAATATAGTAAACTGTATTATCAAATTTATTAGTGGTAGTAACTCTACCACAAGTGTATTATTTGAATTATCAGTAGTAATTATATTATTTGATTGTATTGGTAGTTGTAGATAAATGGTAATATAGAAAGGTTATCGATAAATTTGTCAGAATTTATGATAAGGCAGCATGCTAAAAGCAAATGCATTTAAGAAGAAATGAGGACTATTCAATATTTGAATAAGATCTCTCGAATTCGATATCTAGCAATACTCCTTACTAAGGAATATTATTATTCACCTATTTTCAGGAATACACCAATAGTAATACACCTAAATAAGCCGTATGATGTATACGAAGTTTACAAATTATACAGGAAATTACATTATATCTTGTTATTTGCAGGCATATATACTCAGATTACTACTACTACTACTACTACTACTACTACTACTATTACTATTACTACTACTACTATTACTACTACTACTACTACTACTACTACTATTACTACTACTACTACTACTACTACTACTACTACTATTCAATCAATCAATCAATCAATACGATTTATTTATGCACTCAAAGTTAGCATGAAAATGCTCTGGCAAGTGTTAAACGAGAAAAACGAAAAAATATAAACATTATAAACAAAAACAATTTAAATTAATCAGCGCATGGCTAGGATATATTTTTTAACATTACGTTTAAAAGCACCATGATTAGAAATCATACGGATACTTAGAGGAAGTTGATTCCAGTTTAACGGAGCAGAATAAACAAAAGCTCCATTTAGAGTACGCGATAGTCGACATCTGTCAGAGGATAGCAAATATCTATCATCGGTAGAACGGAGGGTTCGAGTCGATATTTTAGGTTTTAACATATCATTGATGTATAGTGATTTAGCGGTTAGTAACGACTTATGTACTATACAAAGTTGTCGGTATAATGTTCTTTGTTTCATAGATAGCATTTTGATAGACTTCATCTTCAACGTTATACTAGAGTGATCGGTACGTGGTTGTTTAAAAATCAAACGTACAGATGATCGAATGATTCGTGTGAGAGGACGAATTCGGCACTCGGGTAAACCTTGAAGGATAGAGCAGCAGTAGTCAATGGGTGACATTGCTAATGAATTAACAAGTATTCGGCAGAGGTCATTGTTGATATATTTACGAATATTACGTATCATATGTAGCTGGTAATTCGAACGTTGACATATGCTGTTGATTTGCTTCTTAAAGGTTAAGTCATCATCTATTGTAAAACCAAGATATCGTATAGAACTACTTGGTTCTACTATAATACCATTCACAGATATCACCGGGAAATCGTAGTATGTTTCCGGAATGTTGATTAGCTCAGATTTAGAAGCGTTAAGCAGCAGCATATTATTCAATAGCCATGCACGTATTTCGGTAGCACATAGTGAGAGATCGTTTCTGTTGGAAGTAGAATGACGAGACAGAGATGTGTATAAAAGTATATCATCGGCGTAAAGATGATAATGAATTGATTAGTAGGATTTAATTATATTAGTGAGAGGCGCAATATAAATTAAGAATAGAAGTGGGCCTAGAACTGAGCCTTGGGGAACACCCGTAGTTATAAGTTTAGTTATAGAGATGGAAGAGCCGGTTTTCACAGCAAAGGTACGATATTTAAAGAATGATATTAGCCAAGAAAGTGCTATTCCATCAATACCTATGTCACGTAATCTATTAGTTAGAATGTCATGGTCAAGGGTATCAAACGCTGCTGATAGATCTAATAACAAAAGTTGAATAGAGAGATTCAGTGTCAAGTGAGTTAAGTATATTGCTGATGACATGATTTAAACACGTTTCAGTGCTATGGTTAGGTCTATAGGCACTTTGAAAAGGGTCACTGATATTATTAATTTCAAGATAGTGTATTAATTGCTTAAAAACTATCTTTTCTAGAATTTTAGATATAGTAGAGAGTTGAAAAATTGGACGGTAGTTACATAGAGAGTTTTTATCAAGATTATTTTTCTTGAGAATAGGTGATATTAGTGCATGTTTAAAGTCAATTGGGACAGTGCCATAACTTAAAGAATTTTTAAATATAGTAGTAAGATATATAGAAAGTGCGGGTGCATTTTTTTTCATAAGAGATAGTGGAATGGAGTCAAGGGGAGAGGAAGATTTAGATGATAGAATGAGTAATTCAATATAGTCAGTAGATGGTGGAGTGAAGGAAGATAATAAAAAGGAAATAGATGGTGGTGTATAAGGTAAAGTGGGTAGTGTAATACAAATAAGATTGTAAATAGTCTGTCTGATTATTTCAATCTTATTTGTGAAAAAAGAAGAAAATTGATTGCATAGATCAGAAGAAATAATATCAGGAAGAATTTTCTCTTTAGTTTTTCCCATAAGGCTGTCGCTCACATTATACAGTAACTTAGCTATATTTCCACAGTTTACTATTTTATTGTGGTAATATGATATTTTGGCCATTTTAATAGATTCTTTGAAGGTAGTTGAGGCTTCAATTAGTACAATTTTATTGTTTTCCGTTTGGTTTTTGGAAAAACATCTCTCGGCTTTACGCAAGTGTTTTTTGGCTCTTATGTTTTCGGAATTAAACCAATGGTTATTATTAGTGTCAATAATATGTTTAGTTTTTTGTGGCGAATGTGTACTTAACAGGTGGGAGAGGCAGTTATTTAGATTTAGCATAGTGATGTCATTTCGATCATTGAGAATAAGTACATGAAGGTCACTCAGAAAGTTAGTAATCGAGATGTTAGATATATTACGATAATAAATTGTTTTCTTAATGGGTTTAGTAGGCATTGGGTAGTTTACTGTAAAATACACCGCATAGTGATCAGATAATAGATGTTTAGTATCCAAAATAGAAATTATTAATGACGAGTTAATACAAGAGAAAACGAGATCAAGTGTATTTCCTGAAATATTCGTGAAAGAATTTACATGTTGTTGAAGTTAATGAGATTGCATAAGTGGTATAAAGTCTATAGAGAGTTTATTTTGTTTGTTTATAGGGATGTTAAAATCACCAAGAAATATTGTATTAGTTAAGGAAGGGAGTGATGAGATAAACTCATTAAGATTATCTAGAAATGTCTGATAGGTGGTCGATAAACGATGAATAATTTAATAGTTAAGCCTCCAGAAATAAGTAATGAGACTAGTATTGTATCACAGTCAATAATATGTACAGGGTTGGAAGATATAAGTTTAATCGTATTTTTAAATAAATTACTACTACTACTACTACTACTAATACTACTACTACTACTATTACTACTACTACTACTACTACTACTATTATTATTACTACTACTACTATTACTACTACTACTACTACTACTACTACTACTACTACTACTACTACTATTACTACTACTACTACTACTACTACTACTACTACTACTATTACTACTACTACTACTACTATTATTATTACTACTACTACTATTAGTATTACTACTACTACTACTACTACTACTACTACTACTACTACTATTACTACTACTACTACTACTACTACTACTACTATTATTATTACTACTACTGCTACTACAACACTAACTACCTCTAGTATTACTAATACTATTATTATTACTACTATTACTACTAATATTACCTAGTAAATACTATATCAGAATAATATATGCATTGTATATAACTTGTGTATTTTTTGCGAAATATCATATATATTTGTTTACTCGGCTACTTATATATATATATTATATTTATTATATTTATTTATTAACCAAGTTAATTTATACTTTTAGCTGAAAAATCTACAGGACATAGTTACTTTACCAGTATTATTGTTATAATCAACGGTGTTATAATTGTTTATTACATTTACATGTACATGCATTTAACCAAAAGTAAGTGTACATTTTTATTTCTATATATATATATATATATATATATATATATATATCTATATATCTATAATAAATATTATACTAGTATATATAACTTTGATCGACTGCTTTATTATTGTTAGATATTAGTATACATTTTTATTTCTATATATATATATATATATATATATATATATATATATATAACTTTGATCGACTGCCCTATTATTTTGTAGATAGATATTTATATCTATTGTTATTGTTACTTTTATGTAAATTGTATTTAATGATTATATAGATTTGTAGGTGTTTTTTATTAATTTTTATTAATGTCATACGTTATTTCTCTTCTTCGTATAATAAGCTACTTTTTATCTTCCCGGAAATTCTGAAGTTTATTTCTACCGAGTACTCTCTTCCTTATATATATGTAGTCACATTCTTCTAAATATTTATCGACGTCTTCTTTCTTCTGAACATCCGAACTCTTCTTTTTACATTTCTTACTGTTAATAACCTCTTCATTTATCTCTTTTCTCCTATTTTCACAACAGTTATAACATGTAACTTCTCTATTAGACACATTTGCTTCCTGGAATGTTACTTGCGGTTGTCTTTGTACATAGTGCTTTCAGTTATTCTTGGACTATAATCTCGTGATGTTATATTCTTGTTATGTTCTTCTGGTATTGTATTCTTTAGTTTTTTTAGGGCTGAAATCTGTTTATGGTCTTCTTAGGTAATATCCTTTAACTGCTCTCACAGGGCTAAATTCTCATTTAGATCCATTCCTTGTTATTGTTAACCTTTCAACCGTCTTCTTTAGGATTTCTATTTCATTGTTCTATAATTCTATCTGTCTTTCTAGTCCTTCTATTCTATCATTATCTGTTATTGATATTCCCATTGTGTATGTATCTATCTCATCTTCGTCATTACTTTTCTGTCATTACTTCTTTTTCCCATGTTCTCCCAAGTTCTCTTGCTTCTAGAAAACTCATAATGTTTTGTTTTTTTTCGATTGCTCTGTTTATATCCCATATCAGCTATGCATATTTCAGTCCTTCTATAAAATAATCTCTCACAATCAGTTCATTGCTTTTCTTAATTTTTCTCGCCATGTTTGCCAGTATGTACGCACAGGTATCAATATGTTGGCCTGTATTCTGTTCATCAGTCTTCTCGTAATCTGTTTATCTTTCTCTATTTTCCCAAAAAAAATCCCCAAAGTTTCTAATAGTTTCTCTGCATTAGTTCTAACTATATCTGACTGTATTTTCATTTCTACATAGGCCCTACCCTATAGGTGTTTACGTAATAAGCTTGCTTTATGTTCATCTTTAATCTCTTCTATACAAACTCTATTCTTTTCTACCCATTATTCAACGACGTTTCCTACAAATATACTCAGTTCTAGTTCAGTCCTACATTCTGTCATTTATCTTTTATATTTATATTCTGTCAATGTTGATTCTTTCGTAAGATTGATTTTGTTTAATGGTCTAATTTCCTTGTTATTTATGTATAGCGAACAATAACAATTCGTATAATACAGTATACGTATGCTATTTTCTGTATTACTAACACGAGTAATTTGTAAAGAAATAGATTTGTAAATAATTATAACCTATACATAATATTAATAGATAGGCTCGTAGTATGCATATAATGTATAGACTATAGTCTATTATATAGTTATATATTAAATAGATATATCTATAGTGCCACACTATATTATAAATAGTATTAAACATGCGTATACGCACATTATATATAATGTATCGTATATAATACATATATATATATATATATATATATATATATTAATAATAATACATATATAGTAATACTAATATATATATATATATATATATATAGTAATAATAATATATATAGTAATAAAACATTTCTATGAGTTTGTATAATGCCTAGTATTGTGATATGTCTGCGTTAGCACTTACCTCCTATATTAAACTTATATTCAACTTATATTCCACCACTTCTGACACCAATGTAGATGATTCGGGTATATGTATATAGCTATTAACTATAGTTATATTATATATAGCTAATGTATCACTAACGTTTTAAGATTAACTGCACTTCTCGGAGGCGTTAGTCAGTGTTAACGCAGTCATGCGTATCACTGCATTATACTTAGTCATGCATATCATTGCATTATACTTAGCGATGCATGTCACTACATATATATATATATATATATATTTTATTATTATAATAAATCTATAGATTTATTATAAAATTATATTTAATTTCACATATATGAATGTACGCTTTTAATATTTGTATATCTTATTAAAATTCGAATGTGTCCTATGTGACATTAAATACGATATATCAGTAATTCGTAATATCGGTTTCATATAAACTACGTATTTTTAATATATTATAAAGATGTGTGTGAATATTAATAATTAAGATATTATTTTTTAACTAATGTACATATATATATATATATTAATAAGTATAATTATAAGTATATATTAAGTTATCTATTTCTAATGTACACATATATTCGGCTATAAAAGGCAGCAAGAATAACAAGACCGTAAGAACTTCAAGTGTATATGCTGAACAAGAGGGTAGCCCTCAACATAACGAAACCCCGGAACAAAGTGCTGTATAGGAAATAGGAACAAACGGTATAATAAAGACGACAAATGTAAACATGCGCTTTTTTGATTATATATATATATTGATTGATTGAATGTTTATTTAGACACTTAAATAAATAATAAATGATTTCTCAAAGGTGTATATAATAGAATACAAATAATAAAAGTAGATAAACAATAAATACCAATAATAATAATACAATAAAATAGAATAAGCCGTACGGAAATTAATTAATAAAATAATAATGACAAACAATATTAATAATTCAGGTTACCACCTGAGATCAATTGTTGTATATATTTCATGAATGTTTTATGCGATTTTATGGATCTAATATAGGGCGGGAGTGAATTCCATAGCTTAGGACCAATATAACTCAGTGCCCGAGTATTCATTTTTGAGGGACGTAGAATAGGGGTAGATAGAAGGTGAGATGCATGGTTTCTAAGTGATGGAAGGGGAGCTCTTTGTACTAGAGAAGCAGAAATATATGAAGGGCAATTTGAAGAGTATATTGAGGAATGAACAATAGATAATATGCGATAAGCAGAGCGTTTGTTAAATGTGAACCATGGAGATATGTGTTGGTATGAGGAAGTAGAGGAATGATCTCGAATACGTAGGTTATATGTTGTACGGATTGATGAACGAATAACTCGATTTAAGGGAGAGATAGATGATAATGGAATATTTATAAGGATTGAGGAACAGTAATCTATGCGTGAGAGTACAAGGGAATTAACTAGAGTTTTAGTAAGAGATACAGTAATTGATTTTCGTATTTTTCTAATTCTAAATAGATGATAATTTGCAGATTTAGTGATGGCAGTAATATGAGAAATGAAGGAAAGTGTAGAATCAAAAAGTACACCTAAGTTAGATGCAGTAGGAGAAGGAGATATTACAATATTATCAATAAGAAAAGGAGGGAAGTAAGTTGGTGATGGAGAAAGATTCAACAATGTAGTTTTGGAAGTATTAAGGAGAAGATTATTAGAAATAAGCCATTCTTTAATGTCATTAGCACAATTAGAGAGTTGATTATTGAGACCTGGTGATGAATTAGTTGGAAGAAACATATATAGTTGTATGTCATCTGCATAAAGATGGTAATATATATTTGGATATTTAGATATTATGGATGGTAATGGGTATAAATAAATTGAGAAAAGTGAAGGACCGAATACTGATCCCTGGGGAACACCATATTTCATAGGAGAAGGGGAAGAAAAAGAATTATATATTTTTACACTGCTACTACGGTCAAATAGATATGAAGTAAACCATGAGAGGGCAAGGTCTCTAACTCCAAGCAGGTGTAGACGGGACAGTAGAATTTTGTGATCAAGCGTATCGAAATCACTGGATATGTCCAGCATTACTAGTTGACAGCAGTTTTTAGTATTAAGGGTAGAAGTGATTACATCAATTACGTTTAGTAGTGCTGTTTCTGTGGAGTGTCCTCGGCGAAAGCCACTTTGTTGAGGAATATGGAGATTATTGGCGGTTAAATATGAGATTAGTTGACGAGAGACAACTCTTTCCAAAATTTTACTCACCAAAGGTAGCTGAGAAATTGGGCGATAATTTAGAAGTGAATCAGGATCGATTGAAGGTTTTTTAAGAATGGGAGTGATTATTGCTTGTTTAAAAATTGAAGGGACAGTACCGGAATTTAGGGAATATGAGATGATGTTACAGATAGTTGGACATAGATAATCGGAGTAAAGTTTAAAAATAGATAGTGGAACAGGATCGGAGGGAGATATCGAAGAGGATGCATTTAGTAGTTTAGATATGAGAGATATATGTGGCGGACGAAAAAAACTTAAGAAAACAGATATAGGTGGGGTAACTATGATTGAAGGATAATTGGCAGTAAGGGTATGGTTATTGATCTGTATTATGATGGAGTCAATCTTATTAGAAAATGTTTTGGAGAAAAGACAGCTTAATTGTAATGGAGAAATGTTAATTATAGATGGTAGTAATGCTGGTTTTGGGGGAGATAACAACTTATTAGCTAGTCTGAAAAGTCGTCGGTTATCAGAAGCAAGATCATTTATAACCTGAGTGTAATAGCTAGATTTGGCATAGGAAATTGCTAACTTGTAGATCTTACGTTGCTCAATGAATGAAGCTCTAGAAGATGAAGATCTCAAGGATATGTATGTTCTTTCAGATTTACGAAGTGATCGTTTCAAGGACATGAGGTGGGAAGTAAACCATGGGGTATCAGGATGTCGAGTTACTGATATAGTTTTTGAAGGCGCATGTTTATCGAGAAGATGGGATAGTATGGAATTTAATACAACTGGAGAATAACAGTAGTCACCTAAAGCAGAATGTAAGTCAGCTAAGAATATCATGGAATTCATTTTCTTAATGGGTATGTATGTAATACGTGTTTTCTGAGTAAGAGTGATAGTAAAGTTAGTTTTGAATGAGATAAGGAAGTGATCGGAAAGTAGATCAAGCCTAGAAATATTACTCACCACGAGTTTAGAATGGAGAGAACTGGAGAATACAAGATCAATAATATTGCCATTTATATGAGTTGGGAAATTGACATGTTGTGATAGGGATAATGAATGTGTTAAATTAGTGAACATAATATGTGGATTTGAGGTAGCATTAAAATGATAGTTGAAATCACCAAGTATAATAGGGTGGTATGTGGGTGAACTAATGAGATCAGTAGCAAGATCGTTAAACTCACTTAGAAAGGAAGCGAATTCTGGTTTTGGCGGTCTATAAATGACAGTAATGGATATAGATTTGTGTTTTTGGGTGAATGATATGGTTAAGCAGTCAGAGTAGGAGAAGTTATGGGATATGGATATACATGGTAAAGGTAGAGAAGTTTTTACGAGGAAGCCAACCCCACCACCACGACCTGATAATCGTGGCGATAAGATTAATGTATAACCAAAATTGTGAAATAGGGCAAATATGTCGGAATCATCTTGAGAGATCCATGTTTCCGTTAAAGCAATAATACTGAAATTGCACTTTTTAAGGAATGGTAATAAGAGTGAGGCATTGGAACGAAGAGAACGAATATTTATTAGGGCAATGTGTTCAGATAGTCATGCAGATTTAGTTAGAGAGGGTGTAGATATATGAATAGATTTTAGTGAATCAACAACTGGGACATTTGTGATGGTGGAATTATTTAAATCAATAGATGGAGTTGATATTACAGGAATATAAGGGGAGTTGGAATTTTCAGAAGGATTATTAGGTGTGGGGTCTGAATTAGTATTAATGGAGAGATTACTAAATGAGGGAACGGAAGATTTAAATTTAAGGTAGGAAGATTCCCAGTGAATAAGGAGAGTTGGAGGTATGGTAATAGGTGGAAGAGACCAGTCAATATAATTATATATAAGTCGTAATTCAAATGACTTTGTATATGTATTAAATATGGGTTTAGTATGTATAGGGGTTAGTTTTAATATATATGCATGATAAAGGATTTTACCTAATAAACGGGTTTTATAAGGTAGGGAATTTCGTATATATAGGTGTGAGAATCGGGGATTAAATTTAGTAGATCTAAATCTACTGAAAAACATGTCACAAAATGATTTACTAGAGAATTGGATGATTGCATTGTTATGTTTAAATTTGACTATAGAAATAGATATTTTAGGCAGTAGCATATGTATAAGGATTGATGAAATGAATTCAGTATTCATATCAGAGGTCTTTAAATGTTCAATGACAAGTGAATTGTTACGAATGATATTATTTAGTTGACGTTTACGAGGTATATGAAGAGTATAGGGTGTGGTAGAATTAGGAGGTACATGGTGGAGGAGCTTTAATAGGGATAGGAGAGGAAGATGATATAATAGCAGATGCATACGATTTATGATAAGGGAAAGGTGATGGGATATTAGCGGTTATGAAGGATGGGGGGAAAGTTTTAAGTTCCATAAGTTTGGGAATTCTTAATTGGGCAGGTATAGGAGGTCGGATGGGGGGATTATTACGATGTATAGGAGTAGGGGTAACTAGAGGAGAGGAGAATGTAGTAGATGTATTTGATGAGTTGTTTAGGAGGCTAGAGGGACATGTAAATGTGAAATTAGGGGAAGAAAAAATGGCAAGGGCATATGATGGAGGGGGACTATTGATATGAGTCCAAGATTTGGATATAATTGATGCTGGGAAGAGGCATACATGGTGGTAGAATGATTTACACGAGCTACATTGTAGGTCAGAGCTAGAAGCAGGTTCATTGCAATAATGACATACAACTGCCATTATATATACACTTGCTAGCTAATAGATGAACTCGAGTAACGTAATATATATAGGTATTATATAATAATGTAGTAAGCAGTGAAATGAAGTCGACTCCACGTATATGATAGATTCTCCGGTATGGTGGAAACTCTTCGTGCGGGTAGATTCTACGGATATGCGACCGATTCTTCAGTACAGGACCAGTACCTCGAAAGATTAAGGAAAATGAGGGCAGCGAATAGAACACGTTAGTAGTTACATAACCTCAGTGAAAAAGGGTAGTCCAGCTACCCGTGCATGAAGTCCTAGGGGATATCTCCAGGAACGTAGAACGTAGTGTACGATCTTGTATAGTGCACACTATACACAGTGTACACTATACGAAACACAATATGTGTAGTGTATAGGATTTAAATATATTTAATATATTATATATAATGTGCAGAATATTATTGATAAATTCTATAGAAATCAAATAATTGTGTATGAATAGAAATTGTTATGCTACATTTGTATGAATTAAAACACGTCTGGTCAGTTCGAATGCAAAAGTAAAAGTATATATTTGAATTTGATTAATTTATCGAATTTATAATTCTATTATCTTTGTGATTATTATTTAATTATTTTTTTAGGATTTTTATTTTGTTATAATAAAATGTAAACAAATACTAAATATAATTATATCTAAATAAGATATGATTATAATTTAAAGACAACTATTATGTATTTCAAACAAGTTGGATATTAATATTTAAATAGTATTAATATAATAGATAATATAAAAAAATAAATGAATACGTACTTATCTTTATAATAATAATACAATTAAAGGATATTTAAAAGCTAAGCAGTTATTAACACATCTATATATTGGTTGCTATGTAAACAAAGTGATGTATATATATATATATATATATATATATAAGGATAAGGATAAGGATAATTTATTATTGCAAAAAAATTTGATTTTTAACAATAAATGGCTAAACAAAATAGTCAAATTGACTTTCGAGGTGTTTGGCCAGAGTAAATAATAATGCAATTACATATTATACATTCAAACATGTATGTGTATAGAAGGATAATCAAATGGAATATATAAGTGAAGGAAGCTTCGGGGTTGCCCAAATCCCATATGGGTAGCCCACACCCAGGAGTGTAATACTCAGTGATTTATTTAGCGTTTCAAACAATCAGAAATATAAACCCTATGTTAATCCATCTGATATTACATATTAGTAATTCATAATAATAAATAAATAATCACGGAGCTTAATAAAAGAAAACAAATAAAATAAAAATAATTTCTTTGAGGATCTTTTCCACTTCTATCAATCAGCTTGAATAGTCACCATTAGTCCATCAAACATGTAAAATAAAATATAATTAGTAAATAGCTAGGTAAGAAATTTTTAATTTTTTTATAAATAACTTAATAGGTTTTATAATTTTTAATTTGTTACTTAGATTATTCCATAATTGAATACTTGCATAATGTACAGCATAACAACTAATATTAATTCTACATATCGGTATAATAAATCTATTTTTAGCCCTAGTACAACTGTTCGAACAAAGTACAAACTTTTGTAATAGTTTAGTTATATAGACTATATTAAAAGCATAATGTGTATTTTTTAATAATGTGACTTTAACTAAGTCAACTATTTTCAATATATTATGTCTTTTATAAATGAAGTTGATATTAGTTCTCTGGGGTAGTTTATAAATACATTTAAGTACCTTGTTTTGTAATACAATAATGTTGTGTACTACTGATTTATAATTAGAGCCCCATGACGAACAACAATAACTTAATCTAGAGTGAAATAGTGCATTATATAATACAATTAATGATTTTATATTAATTTTATTACGCAGTTTATAAAAGACAGCTACAATTCTAGATAATTTGGAGGCTAATAAAGTAATATACGGTTTCCAAGAAAGTTTATTATCAATGATAATACCAAGAAATTTAAATTCATTTTGACATTTAATAAGTATTCCATTTAATGAAATATTGAAAATATAAGGTTTATGTTGACCAAATATAGTATAAGAAGTTTTAATTAAATTTAATGATAGTTTATTGTAACATAACCATGAGTAAATATAACCAATATATTTGTTAGCTTTTAACTCCAATATCAATACATTTTTATCCGCGAATACTAAGGTCGTGTAGTCAGCAAATAAGATACAACCATTGTCGTCCATAACGTTAGATATATCATGTATATATATATATATATAACAAGAACAACAATGGTCCCAATACGGAGCCTTGTGGAACACCTATAGGTTAATATATATATTAATACCTAGTAAATTTGAATTACATTTCTGATAACAGACATATTGTTTTCTATTTGTTAGATAACTGTATAATAGATCTAGAGTTATACCTCTAATGCCAAAGTAAGATAACTTATTTAATAATATATTCATATTTGAAGTATCAAATGCTTTTTTTAAATCAATTGATACTGCGTTAACAATTAACCTTGTTATCTAAATTGTTAACTAGTATATCATTTAAATTATCAATTGCGTCAGCAGTAGATCAAATATATATATATATATATATATATATATATATATATATATATATACATATATATATATATACTTATGCATACTAATCACGTTGCATAGATAGGGAATGTTATATCTTTGCATCGCAAAATCTTTGATATAAGTATATTTAAATTTCTATATAGATTCTAAATAAGACATATTTTGACAATTGGAAAAATATTAAATAATTACATTTCTTTATAGTACCCGGTAATAATTATATAAATTAAATAATATTAATATGAATATAAAATTTAAAATAAAATGTATTTAAAAAAAATTATTTTATAACTATATTTACAATTAAATTTAAATATCAACTTAGTATTATTATTAATCAGGGTTATTATTTTTGTTTTAGTTTTTTTATAACAGTTTTTTGATTTTTTGTTATCATAAATTATTTATAAATATATTAATTTGAATACATTTAATATTAATATCATTATTATTATGACTAAACTGTATATTATATAAAGTATACTATGTATAATATCAAAAAATATAATACATTTAAATAATACATTTAATAACAATTTAACTCAAAAATATTATTAATTATGCTGATATTTTATATGAAATGTATTGGTTTAGTAATAAGTTTACTAAATTGGTTTGGTAATCTTGTGAATATACATAAAAATTGAAAGTTTTTTTACGAAATAAAACATATTTGATATTGAGATCGAATATAGAGAAATGATTAAAGAATATGAAACAGAAACATATTCACTTAGGCTATTTTTAAGTACACATTTTGAAGATGCTTGGAAAGATAAAATATTTATAATAAATTAAAATATTTAGTTTGTGGCATATGCCATATGTGGCATATGTGGCATATGCTATATAGCATAGCATAGCATAGCATCCATTGTGCCTATCACATATATTATCGAGTCAGATTGTCTATACCCATATTTATAGAAATAATTTCAAGAATAATTTTCGCAACATTAGTGCAGAAAGTTTGGTTTATTAAAATCAATATAGTGTATTACCCTCACTATTATAAACAAACATTATTATAACATATGTATCATCATTTATATAGGTAATTTATTTTATATTTATAAAATTATAAAATTATATAAAATTAAAAATGTATAAAAAAATACTTTATATAATCTTAAATTATATAAAGTTATTATATAAAATGATAAAATACAAAATACAAAATGGTATATACCATATGGTATATACTATATTTGCATTAAATATATAATATGAAACATACATTATGAATCATCATTTATAAATGATGGATATTAACGTGTTTCTAAGTTTTTAAAAAAGGCCCAAAATAACCCAAAATAAGCTATGTTGGGCTTTTTTCTTTATTATAGGCTTTCGCCCATATTAACTGGGCCTGTTCTAGCTACATATCTCTAAATAACGAATCGAAAATTAAGAAATATTCGCGATGTACAAATGTCGATAAGAAAAATCGAGTATTTTATTTATGAAATAGTTCGCCACGAATCCGCTAGGTCGCGATACATGTAATCGATACGAAGTTCGAACTATTTTCCGCCACCGAGATATATCAATATGCAGCGCTACTAGAATCCTTAGCATTGGAATATGAAGCATATGACCTTTGAGCTTGGGATTCGACCTTGATCTCTATTGCGCTCACTGATTCACGTGGTATAAGAGCCATTTTCTTTTTTATCTGGCTTATTTTATTCTCCTTCTCCTTTTTCGCTGAACAAAAGATTAGATATATAGTATATATATATATATATATATATATATATATATATATATATATATATATTTTATTGGTGTTATATAAGGGTATGGTACTTATAAACTTTATTTCTATAGTTAGAGTTAACTTTATGGTACATAAAAATGCATAAATTCATTTAAATATATGAAATGTAATGTATGGACGATATTGATGTGTGCATCTTTACCGTTGTTGAGGTAATGTTGTTATTATTGAGGTCATGATAGTTCACATAATATAAGTGTATATATATATATACTATATATAGTAATTACAAATTTTTAAATAAACAATTTCCTAATGAAAATAATCTATTTTAAATATAAATCAAGTACCAACA
>OZ025243.1:88618078-88823078 GCA_964019155.1 Osedax fenrisi
TTTAAATAATTTATTTAATGTCAATATTGATGATTTTTCGATAAAAAGGTAAATATATAAACTAGTATTTAATGTTATTTTTTATAAATAAAACCTATATATGTTAGTTATATAATTGATATGTTGTATAGCATAGCTTCTTGGCATATATTATGTATTATAACATCATGGTATTTAGTTATATATGAATTGCTATTAGTAATACATACTTTACAATACATTTATAAATAATTAATTCTGAATTTCTGAAATTTCTAGAAATGTCTATTAATAGATATAACCTAAAATTAGCACACGAATTATAACTCCAATCGCAGAGTATTTCAATATATCGACTATAAGTAAAGAATACTAATTGTACATCGTATTTATTAATATAAACAGAGATTCCTATCGGTTGCACATGTAAGTGTAGATATAACTGTCTATTGTAATATGACGTAATAGTTATCATGTTGTTCTGCTGTTATATAGTATCTGTAGACTGTATCTGTTTGAGGATATCAATAGACTGTTCTGATTTGACGGTCGATATGTCCTTGTTATGTCCGCTACCTAGTGAATCAGGAGGTCGCGTGTACATTTCTATGTGTAACATGTAACATGGTAGTGTACACTATACGTGTAACGTGGTAGTGTAACACAGTAATGTAGTGTATTATATATAATGACAACAGTTTGTAATACTATATATTATTACACACACACACACACACACACACACACACACACACACACACACACACACACACACACATATATATATATATATATATATATATATATATATATATATATATAAAGTGTAATATAATATATATATATGATTACAAACTGTTATCATGATTACCAGTCTTAATAGAGATCAGCACGAATAGCACTGTGATTACAAGGTCAAACAATAACACGTCCATTATTGTGTATCTACTTTCGTTGGAAGCTAAGATAATAATATTAAGTAATTATTAAAGTAGTAAATGTAATAATTAATCTATATGATATGCAATGTATAGCTTGCATAATATACATTAATATAGTAAACATGCATATAAATAATTATGTATATGATTATAATCTTTACATTTATAATTTAAATATAATTATAAAACTACAGTTTGTTTCTCAAATAATTGAATTTGTTGATATATATTTGTAAATATAGTATTCGTATGTTAAACTAACGTTAACCTATATACAAATGTAAAATCAATTAAATTAATTAAAACTAATTTTATAAAAATTAATAAATCAATAGGTTATTATATTTCAATATATCGATGGCACGCAACAATTAACTTTAAAAGTATAACTCTATGAGACCTTGCTAATACCTTAAATAAGATTAAAATACCTTAATAAGAGCTTAATACGAGCTTAATAAGAGCTTAATAAGTGCACCCGATCGGAACTTAAAACCCATATATGGGTATATCTATAGATGTATATAATAATATCAAGCTATCATGTGATAGTATATTATATTTAAATCACTATTCTGTTATTAGTATATTCATTTCAATGATTTATAGTACCGCCACACCAATCAGACTTGTGTATATGCTAATTTTGTTGGCAGATAGAGAGTTAGAGAGTTATCCATATATTATATTCAGCCTCACAATTGTATGATGACAGGAACATTTTTAGAGTATATAATTATATCATATACATACAAACACACATATATATATATATATATATATATATATATATATATATAATATACTAAATTAATATTAATAATATAATATAATAATATTAATTTATAATATAATAAATTAATATTAATAATTAATATAATATAATAATATTAATTAAATAACCAGCTGTCGGATATTCTGAAAATTAATAGTTATTATTATAGATTTTGAATTGTTTATATATTTAAATTTAATGTAAAATAATAAATATAAATAATATATTATATATGAATAATAATTGTATATAATATGTGTACTATGTACATATATATATAAGTATTTCTAAATTATTTATACTCAATAAATATATTATTATTTAAAAAAACAATGTCGAAATATATATATAACTGCCTATGTGGCTCAGTTGGCTAATACTCACAATCAGTATGGTGTGAAGTCAATCCTGGACCATTAAAATATATCTTAAAATAATAATTACAATTGATCTTATATAATTGTTTTAAAATAAATGATCGGCTCTCGTTACAACCATTGATGCCTTAACATGATAGCTGCTTCGAAGGGACATTGGAGCCATTTGGTTATAAGTGAAAATGCATCTTAGTTTCAGACTAGGATGAAAAGACCTATGTAAAATAACAATAACAATAACAATATATAATTATTTATATTAATATAATTGTTTTTATAATATATTGTCATATTAGTATATTAGTATATTTAATTATTATTTTATTTTAACACCGTTCAGCAATAGTACATATATTAACAATAATGTATACTCTTTATGTAGGTACTACTATAGTATACTATAGTATACTATAATACACAATACAAATTAATATTAACAGTGTATGTTAATGTGAATTTTAAGTGTTAGTGTTACTTTATTTCAATTTATTATAATTAATTTGTTTTTATTTTAAGTTATTATTTATTGAAAACTAGTCTTTTAAATTTTATGATTGGATGAGGTTCAAGAAAAATATTAATTTAAAAAAATAAATTCTCCTTTATTCGATGCCAGTTTGCAATTAATTATAAATTTTATTTATAGTTATGTATTTATATATATATATATATATATATTATTTTTTTTTGTTGGTGGAGTCCGTTCATCACTTTCATCCATTCAGTAACTTAGATGAAGTTTTTACTTATAACCATATATGGCTCTAATGTCCCTTCGAAGCAGCTCTCATGTTAAGGCATCCATGGTTTTAACGAAAGCCGATCATTTATTTATACACAATTATATAACATCACTTCTAAATAATATTTTAAGACCCATGTTATAAAATTAATTAATGGCCCGGACGAGGCTCGAACTCGTGTCCTACTGCTTGTGTGTCTGACGCATTAGCCCATATATATATATATATATATATATATTACCTTTTGATCTCAATAATGTATGCATGCTGGTGTCATAGATATTTTGCAAGCTAATAAATTGTATATTTATACATTAGACATTATTTTTAATAATATTATAGTATTACATTAATTATATAATATAGTATATTAGTTTATATTGGTAACGAAATTAAATCAATGGCAGCATTTTTATAATATTTAAATAAAACATAATAATCTAAGTAAATTATATTTAGATTATAATAATAATAAATTACAAATATAGTTTTTGAGATAAATTATTATTTATAAAAAATATGTAAATTCGGATCCGCTTTAAAAATGTAATGTTTATAAATTCAAAACTTCTTCAATTTTAATTTTTTAATATTGATACATTTTATATATAATTTATATAATTATATATGTAGTAGTAGTAGTAGTAATAGTATTTATTTATACACAAAGATTAATATAACATTATACAATGTGTTTTACTGTTTGTCGAACAGTTTACAGGTGTGGGTTCCCGGATGATTTAACGATCATCCGTAAAAATAATATAATAAAATAATATTCTTAAATATAATAATAATATAATAATAATATAATAACACGATTACATTTCAAAGAGGGTTAGATAAGTGGCATTTTAGTGGGGAACGTTTAAATAGCTCCTTGAGTTTATATTTAAAGTGGTTATTGACATATCTTCTTTTCGTATGGATTGGGGAAGTTTATTCCAGAGAGTTGCACCTCTCCAGCTAAATCGTTTGTTACCGTACTTTCGTAGTCGTGTAGTCGGTATGTCAAGTCTATATGTTTGTCTCAGTTGTCTGTTAGTGGGTTTTTTGTGAAGTAAAGTATGTCAATTATGAGGTTGAGTTGTTTTTGTAGTTTTGTAAAGTATAGTTAGTAGTTTAATGTTGATGTTGTCAATTGTAGGTAGCCAGTTTAGTGATTTCCGTAAGTTCGTAATGCTAGTAGTGTAATCTGTGTTTTTTAGATTAAAAATAATTCTAGTAGTTCTATTTTATTTTCCTACTAATCGGTCAATATTGTTAGTAACTGTTTTGTTTTCTCCGTCTAGTAAAGAGTTACAGTATAGTAATCTAGACATTATCAGTGAATTTGATAGAATTATAGCTGTTTGTTTAGTTAAGTATGGTCTTAGTTTTTTTAAATTATATATATGAAAGGAAGAAGTTTGTTTCATTTTACTGATATGTTTAGTAAAGTCGAGTTTGTTAGTAAAGTTGAAACCTAAGTATTTTGTATTTTCAGTCGGTATTATATTTATGTTATTTATATTTATTAGTGTAACTGTAGTATTGATCGTGGAATTGGTTATAAAGTTGATGAGTTCAGTTTTTGTTGGATTTAGTAATACATTATTTTTGTAAGCCAAATTTGCAGTGAGGTTAAACATGATTGTAAGTTAATTGAGTGAATGAATTGGGCGTGTAATTCTATGTCGTCAGCATAAAGATTATAGTTCACGAGTGGGAAGTTAGTCAGTAGTTTGTTGAGTGGAAGTAAATAAATGGAAAATAGTATGGGAGAAAGAGTGGAACCCTGTGGGACTCCATATTTAATAGCATAAAGTTGTGACAATGTTTCGTTTATTTTAATAGAAAAACTTCGACCCCGGATAAAATTTGAAAACCATTTGATAGGTACCTTCCATATACCGATAGATCTAAGTCTTTCTATTAAAATGTCAAAGTCGATAGTGTCAAAAGCGGCAGATAAGTCCAGTAGTATCAGTTGTATCGGTAAGTTGCTGTCTAGTGATTTGTATAAGTCGTCAAAGAGTGATAGTAGTGTCGTTTCTGTACTGTGATTCGTGCGGAATGCGTATACTGTATACTAATGTAAATATAATATGTGTATTATTATAATATATATATATATATGTATGTGTGTGTGTAATTTCCTATATGGCTCCGTTGGTTAAGACAACAGACACACAAGCAGTAGGACACGGGTCCAATCCCCGTCCTCACCAATACAATAGGTCTTATAATAATATTTAGAAGTGATCTTATATAATTGTGTATAAATAAATCATCGGCTCTCGTTATAACATGGATGAATTAACACGAAAGCCGCTTCGAAGGGATATTAGAGCCATATGTTTATAAGTGAAAACTTCATCTAAGTTCCTGGATTAAAGTACTCATCCAAATAAAATTAAAAAAATAAAAACAATATATAAATATATATATTCAAAGGTTTCAATGAATAAATAGTAGTATTAACATATTAAGTATGACAATAAGTTATTCATAAATACATGTATTCGAAGTAGAATATATACACTAACTATAGATAAAGTGCTCCAACTGCGACTATCTTAACGGTTAGTATAACAAAGAAAGTCACGCTTATGAGTGTCCATACATCTCCGATAACTCCCATTATAGAATAGTTATTATGTAATAAAGGTAACTAGTATATGGTAATTTATGTATAATTTGTAATACGTGTATTAACAATTTTACTATTTTATCAGTGAATTATTATTATCTAAACAATATTTTGAATTAAAACTAAATATTCCAAAGTTCATAAAAAAAACTTGATTAATAACAATACGCTATACAATGTATACAGGTATAGTATGGTATAGTCTATATATAATAATAATGCATCAATATAAACTAAATGTCATTCATATTATTAATATATATATATCATTATATTTCCACCACGCTGGTTTATTCCATAATTATTATTGTTACATTTATGTGTATTGAAATTAATAGACAAGCAATTAACGTAAATCGGGGTACCCGAACTAAATCAATATATCTGGATTCCTAGGGGAACGCCGTACCCTTATTTCATAATCCAAACATAAATTCCAGCAACAATTCTTAATATGGCAATTATGGTATCGATGTGTGACACACAGCGACGCACGATGTGTGTATCGAACCCTATAATAACCATATGATCCCAACACTCGTTGTTCAGTACACCATCTGAACCCAACACTCGTTGTTCAGTACACCATCATCATCCCAACACTCGTTGTCCAGTACACCATAAGCATTGCTACACTATAGTATACTATATTACCTTATATTATATTAATAAACTATCTAGCCAGTGAATATCGTGTTCTACTTATATATATAGAAAGAATAAGATATGCACATGTTAGATAGTTTATTATACATCACTGCAGTGACTTCATGAAGACACTTATGAATATTTTTCCACAAATCATCTAAGTTTAGAAAATAGTAAAGAACTCTTCTGTTTTAAACAAAATTGGAATAATATAACCGAATTGTATACCCCAATAAAGAATAGAAACTACTTTAGGTGGAATATATGTTGAAAAATGTCTACGTCATCATACAATCTTTATATTTGAACGTAAATGAAAATATTTGTGAGGATAAATAAATAATAACCTCAAATACTCGAGTCAAAAGTATAATATAAGATTAAACGACATATATTCGCAAAGATCGGTGTCAACTATAATAGAAGATAACTGCAGAACTTGAAAAGAGAAACAACTTGTTGATAACATTTCAACATAAAACATAACGCACCTTAATTTTATTGATTTTAAAATATACTTACATGGCATATTAGACTATGGCTTTCAATGAAAAATCAGAGTAATCTAGAAAATCCTAGCTAATCCCTATGAGGTAATCCCTATGAGGTTATCCCAAAGATCGCGGAGTCATCACTGTTAAACTTCAAATGGTGAATAGTCCGATAGCATATATATATATATATATATATGATATTATTTCATCCAATATAAGGTATCCCATTCCACTCGTCTACAAAAGAACTGCATTACAAAGTCACTCTTACGTATTATTATTTCTACTATATCTCTTAAAACGTCTATTTCACAAATGTCCACCTCACTGAAGAATCACTACCTGATAATATAACCTATCAGATTAATGATATACAAAGTAACACACACAATGTTTGTTTCAATGCTCATGATAATAACTAATTAAAAACCTGTAAACTCGAGTTTAGATCTGACACCCTAATCCCAACTTCAATAATAATCACATAATACCATTATACCTCGTACAGCAATACTAACAAAATACTTAAGAACTACTGACCTCACAAAGAATAACTTCAATACACAAACTGCTACAACTGAAGAAAACCGAAACGTAACCATCGATTCCAAGCTAAGTTCTCCTTTAAATATTTATCCATATTCTATTTCAGCATAATTTATACTTTCCCTTCTGAAATATTACTTGTCCCATCATGTTTGTCAAAGTTGACTTTTCACCCAAAAATCCACGCTACGGAGTACTATGAATGGTAATAACTATAAACTATTATCGTTACATATGCTCCTATCTAAACCAACTAGTAATAGGTATAATAGATAAACCTATACCTACTATTATATACCACTCTACAAGAAATAATCGTTTAATAATATATTCTTAATTTATGTAAGAATACATATCATCTGCGTTCACTAACTGTTGATGATAAGGCTGATACCACCTGTAAATAAAATGTCTGATAACCCTGATAACCCTGATAATAACGAATTAATAAACTTAACATCATCTTACGATATATACTTAAATTCGTTGTCCGATAAAAATACCGAACCCCCAAACTCAATAATTCACTATAACTAAAGATTTTGCGAAGTAAAGATATAACACTCCCTATCTAAGCAATGTGATTAGTATTCATACATCCGCTACTAGTAGCAGTATCGAATTCGAATTAGGTTTTCCGCGATTTGTATACTACAATGTTTTCATTGATCTATTAAATGACGTGCAATGTAAATTAGCTTTTACTCGCCACATAGGTATTTATAACATTTAAAACCATGTCCTATTGCTTTATTATATATTAGTAATAAACGTTTTCATAATAAAAATAATAATTTAAAGAATATTCTTTTTAATTTAATAAACGAATTTACATTATAAATAACTTATAGTTCCGAAAATGACCCTATATAGGTTGCGCTGTTGGTTTTTGTATACAAAATATAATTACACGATTTCACGTGAGTGTTATATATTTCTTTAATCTAATTCAATTTCTGTAAATATCGATATCATTAGTCATTAATAATGACTCATTATCCAAATCGAGCATGGTAATTACTGAAACGTGGCTAAACGTAAACTAAACGTACAATGTATACATAAATTTGCCAAATACATGTACCCCATATGATATTAAAGAATAGCGATTTAACATTACCAGCCTTACGCGTTAGCATATATTCTATAGAAAAACGTGTGGATGTAGGTAGCACGTGTGTGCTATAGAACTCCCCGGCAAACAGTAAGAGCAGCATAATAGCAGCATAACAGCATATGCTAGAGCCTCAAATGTTTACATTGTGCTATAATGCTGCTCTTAAATGTATATTATGCTGCTATTATGCTGCTATTAATTTGTCACGCTATTATGCTGCTGTTATGCTGCTATTATGCTGCTCTTACTGTTTGCTGGGTCCTGACCAACATCACATAACTATAAAGTATCAATTCTGGCATTTTACTTACCACACTTTTAATAAATAAAATACTCCTACACGTTATCCTATGATACCATCCTCCGACAACCTCACATACTATTCTCAACTGAATGATATGATAATGTACAGGATTATTTCTAATATTGGGCGACCGGTATTTTCACTACGACTCGCTTACGAATACGTTACATTACACTTTGCAACTACTATGCATAGAACTAAACCTCACTCGATACGTAGCCTTCACCACACATATGTGTTGACATAATCTTTGAGTTTGCCCCATCATGCTAAAACTAACTCACACTTTACCACTACTCGCAATGTATCTATCCGTGTATCAATATACACGCATATATAAATATATACATGTATATATATATATATATATATATATTGTAAATATATTTGAAAAAGTATATATAATAAATTATCCAATTTCATAATTAAACATAAAATAATAAATAAAAATCTATATGGTTTTATTCCAAAATCTAATACAACAAAGTTGCTTTTAAACATTCAGCATTTTATTCTACAAAAAAAATAGTGAAAATAAAAAAATTGCAACAATTTTTATAGATAGATAGATAGATTAAAAGTTTATTGCATTACTGGTTATAGGTATACCTATATAAAGAAATTTCTTTTAAACTTAAGTTATAATTATATATAAACATATAATTATATAACATATAAAAAAAATATATAAATGTGATAATAGTAATACAAAACGACACGATACAAAAAAACAAGAAATAAACTGAGAAGTAAAATAAAAACCAAACATTGGATTATACGAGCCGTTGAATCAATATATAGTATCTGATAGTGCAAGTTGTCAAACAGGAGAGGTAACAAAACCGAAGGTCTCGGGTTGGCAAGGCCCATATGGGATGGATCAATTCCCAAGGGTGGATGAGTCCCTAGTAAGTAATTTGGTTGACGTATCCTGGCGTTAAGCTACCGTAAACTGCTGACAGCAAGCATAATATCAGATACTATATATTGGTACAATTAATACGGAATAACAATAACATGATTGATACATTTGGTGTGAATTAATTTTTCACGGAAAAGTGTTACGGTTTTACAAGATGTAATTGTAAAGGGTAACGCGTTCCAGGAAGAGCAAACTCTATTTCCAAAATATTTCAGATGGGCGTTTGTTCTACACTTTTTCTTTCGTATCTTCACTTTAGGCCCTCTGCAATTGTTGCTATATAGATCAAATATATCAGTTGCATCCACATCGACAAGTCCGTTCAGTGTCTTATATGTCAGGGTAAGCTCAGCTAATAACCTGCGATGAAATAAAGTTTTAATATTGAGAAAAATAATTCTATCTTCATAAGTCCGTTTAGTAAGGTTACATCTATAAAAAAGTATTTTAGTGAAATATATTTGAATATTTTCTATATTGTTAGAATTGCATATGAAATTGTCTGGATTCCAGACAGATGAATCCGATTCCATAATAGGGCGAACGTATGATATATAGGCTATAAGCAAATATATATAATCATTGGTGATGAAACATCTAAATAATCTATTAATAATTAAGTGTGCTTTAGTACATATAGTATTAATATGAGTATTAAAACTCATATTATCATTAAATGTTATGCCTAAATCCTTGAATGAGGTGTGTATAGGCAGTTCAAAATCATTAATGAAATATGAATGAACAGGGTTTTTATTACCAATTCTCATGACAACACATTTAGTAGGAGCAATTTCTAGTTCCCATCTCTTCATCCAATCACTAAGTTCATCAAGAGCACATTGTAAAGGTAAACAACTTTCTGTGGGCTTAAAAGAATATAAAAGCTTAGCATCATCTGCAAATAGAGAAGCATATATGGGTGGTTTTATAATATTTGGTAAATCATTAATATAAATTAAGAATAACAACGGACCTATAACGGACCCTTGAGGAACACCAGATATAACTGATGAGAAGTTAGAGAAACTATCATTAATTTTAACACGTTGTTTTCTATCGAGTAAATACGATTTTAACCATTTATAAAGATTACCACTAACGCCATAATAAGATAATTTATTCAAAAGTTTAGAATGTGATACTTTGTCAAAAGCCTTAGCTAAATCAATATATGCAATATCCGATATTAGGAATGCATCTCTTGCTTCATAAATTTTTTTATAAAAAGATATTAGTTGCAATTCAGTTGACTTTCCAGCTAAAAATCCGTATTGACATTTAGTAATATAATTATTTGAACGTAAATAGAAAGTTAAATTATTAGAAAGAATTTTTTCAAAAAGAATGAGCGTGCTAGGTAGAATGCTAATGGGCCGATAATTTGCTGGTTTAGTAGCGTCACCTTTTTTGAATATTGGAATAATATGTGATATTTTCCAAATATCCGGAAAAATCCCTGAATCTAGAATATTTGTAAAAATTATCGATAATGGATGACATAATTCAAACGATAATTTCTTTAATAATCCTTTCGGTATACCGTCTGGTGAATTATTAAATTTACTAGGTAGTAAACATAGAAATGTACGTAATACCTCAGGAGTAGTAGGATAATAGGATAGTGATGATGATATGTGAGATGATATGGATAATATGGGTATATTAATATTAGAACTTTTATTAAATACAGAACTATATTGATGCGATAAACAAGACGCCTTGTCAAAATCAGATGATGATATTGAATTGTCAATTTCATTATAAAGAGGTGATATAAAATTAGATGAGTGTAATTTCTTATTAATGAATTTATAAAAAGTTGATTTATTATTGGAAGATAAAACCTTAGATTCCAGATCAATATTATATTTCTTAATTTTTATATCAACATCAAGCTGGGCTAATCGCCAATTCATACGATAGATCTGAAAAAATTAAAAAAAATTAAATTAAAACCCTCGATGTTGTTTATCATGTAATATTATAATATGTATTAATTTAATAAATATATTTAATAAAACTTGAATATATGGAATAAGAGGAAATGTATATAATCTAATAAAGAGTTATTTAAATAACAGAAAATTTACTACAAAAATAAATAATTCATTATCGAATACTAAATATGTTAAGTTCCTCAAACTTCTTTTCTGGGGCTCTTATTTTTTATAATTTTTAAAAATAACCTACCAACTGTTTTTAAAAATGTGAATAATATTAATTTAAATGTATATGCTGACGATACATCACAAACAGTTTACGCTAATAATGATGTTAAACTGACAAAATCACTTCAAATATATATGGATAAATTAAAATATTGGTTCGATATAAATAATGTAAACTAAAATATACAAAAAACTAAAATACTTCCATATTTTAATACAAAACTGACTAATGATATAACAATTGACAATATAACAATTTATATAGTATATAACTATACATGTTTGGATTTGTATTTAGATACAACATTATCATTTAATATACATATTGATAATTTAAATATCAAACTTTCAAAAATAATATACTTAATTAAAAGGTTATCATATTTAAATATTACAAATTTGATTTTATTATACTACTCTTTGTTTTTATCTAATTTATCATATGGTATTGAAATATGGGGTAATATTTATAATTCTAGTTTAAATATATTAAATTTATCACAAAAAAAATAATAAGAATAATTAATAAAAATATTATTGACAATTCAAAACTACTATAAATAAGATTATCGCATACATCAATTTTAGTTTATGATAGTAACATTTTAAAACTTGATGATCTTATAACTTTTAGAAATATTTTAATTATATATAATCTTTTAAATAATAAATATATTAACGATATAACTGATTATTTTAAATTTAATAGAAATATATAAAATTTATTTTACCACTAATGAAAACCAATATATTTTAAAATACAATATTTTTCAAATGACCTAAACTTTATAATTCAATAATATTTAATAATATTTTAAAAACTAATACAATTACTCATACTCTAAAATTGAAGAAAGTATTAAAATTATTTTGTATTAAACAATATTGTAATAATTAATTTGTTATAAATATTAATTATTATAATTTTGGAAATTATCTTTTTTTAATCAATTTTAATCATTTTAAAACAATTACACATTTTTATTATAAACAGTATTAACAAATTTACACATTTTTTATTATAAACAGTATTACAAAATTTAAATTATAAACAGTATTAAAAATTATACAGTTTAAAAATTATAAAAACGATTATTAATAAAAACTATAAATAGGATTATAATCTTTAAAAAAAAAACAGTATTAAAATTATAAATATGTTTGCACTACAGTATTAAAACTAAAACAACTTTTATTTTTATTATCTGTATCAAATTAATTTATATCTCCTTTATTATTGTAATTTTATATTTTATCTTTGATTCTAATTTTAAATATGTATTATTTTCGTATATGATTAACCTTAATTACTTAATCATTTCATTGTTTTTTTATATTACTATGATTTTATTATTATGTTTATCCTTATTTTTATTTTATTATTTTATTTGAATGGAAATGATGATATGACATTGCACATACTGTTAGGAGGTTTCGAATCAATAAATCTGATCGCTTTCACTGATCTTCCTTAGACATTGTCTATAAAATGAATTCATTCATTCATTCATTCATATTAGTGAGTGGTTTAATGTAGATATGTATCGGTTAGAAAGAAAGCTAAATATTCGGAACGTTAACAATATGCATATCAACCATCCTTAACATGCTTAGAGTATAGTTTGGATTAATACAAGAAATATCACATTTTATGAGTAGACATTAAGTCGAATTTGAAATATTGATAGAATAGAATATTGAATTATTCTATTAGAGGAGTAATATAGTAATCAGGAATATTTATAATAAGACAACATATTATTAATGGATGTTAATGACTAAAGAGTTATTAAGAACTTAAGATTTGCCCTAGGACTAAAGAGTTGTTAGGGACTAAATAGTCGTTAATGGCGAGTGTTTAAGGACTATAGAGTTTTCCTAGTACTAAATAGTTGTTACAATTTCTAAAAAGTTGATTATGACTAAAGAGTTATCCTACGACTAAATATTTGTTAAGGACAGTAGCAAATTGAACTAGCTATATTAATATCTTTTTTTCGAATTCGACTTACGAATTCGAGGTATTTTATTATATTTAGTAATTGAAAGTTTTGTAAATTTTAAAGACACGCGCAGAGAAGAATAACCGTAAATTAATATATATATATATATATATATATATATATATATATATATATATATATAGTATGTCAACTACGTGTATAACTGTGTGTAGGTATTTATAAATATGTTGTGCATGAAGTATACATGTGTTATGTAATTTAGATAAATGTTAATTTAATATATTTTGTTATTTGTTTTTTATATAATTTGATTTCTGTTTTGTAAATTGTAAAAGAGAGCGTATTTTATAATTAGATTAACTAGTTTAATCTAGTTATCTAATTAGAGATACGCCCCCTACGCCCATCACGTGATTTCGTTATTATCGAGAAGTTCGGTATGATATGGTTTATTAGTGCATACAGCGTACACTGAGAGGCTAGTAAATCATATCATATTAATTGTGAGAACTTCTCGATTGATACATATTTAATCATGCTTGTTGATATTATGATGTTTAATATGTATTCATATTTGTTTTAGTTTGAGGTTTCCTCCATTCGCGATTCGTCCATTACGTCCATCCTCCATTCCCCATATACCCCCATCCACGAACGCACCCATTCCCTATCTACCCCATCCTCGAACCACACCCCACCCCATCCACGTACATCCACGAACCACACCACATTCCCCATCCACGTCCAGTTTCCATTCAATAAATCTATAACCTGTCGAGAACTATAATTCTCCGTTTTCCGGAGACAACATATATATATATATATACATTCGTTATATACACTAATTTATTTTAAATAATATTGTTTTTATTACAAATGAATTACATTTACCTAATATAATTGAGTTACTTACTTAGTTACTTAGTCCCGTGACGTAGGCATCATAGTGTTGTTTTTGTAGACAATGTTTTTAATAACTTTTTCCATTTATAACGATCTTTTGCAATAACTAACAGTTGCTGAGGAGGGAGATTAGAGTATTCAAAATATCATTTAACCAATTTTTCTTTGGTCTTTCTCTTTTTCTATTACCTTCGACATAGCCTTGAAGAATTGTTTTGGACATGGAATCGTGTCGAGTTATATGTCCGAATTTTGTCATTTTCCTTCGCATGATTATATCAAGAAGAGGTACATAAGAGCCGACTTTCTCATTTATTAAATTATTGACCAATATATTCGTCTTTCTTTCTTTATAGCTTATATTCAAGAGACGCCTGTGAGCTTTTGACTCAAAACCTCGGATATTCTTCTTTGATTCTTCTAGCAGAGTCCATGTTTAACAGACATAAAGAAATGTTGACAGAACTAATGAGTTTTAAAATCTAAATTTAAGTTTGAATTCGATTTCTCCGCTACGCCAGATATTTTCCAGTTGTACTAGTGCTGAAACTGCCGTAGCTAATCTTATACGAATTTCAATTTTTGAGTTGCCGGAATTCGTAAGCATTGCTCCGAGGTATTTAAAATGTTCCACATTTTCAATATGTTTATCGTACATATAAATCATTGGTGTTGGACCTTCTCCATTGACAAGAATTTTGCATTTATCATGATTAATTTCCATTCCGTATGCTGTCGATGTTTTTTCTAGTGCATCAGTTATAGTTTGTAGTTCACTTTCGAAACCTTCTATAAGATCAATATCGTCTGAAAAATCTTAGATTATTGAATTGTCTGCCTCCTACAGATGATAAAAATATACTAGATATACTCGATAATTGAGTAGTGTATATTAATAACAATATTCATTTCACAATAGTATTGCGTAATATTACATACTTTATTAAATATTGATAACAATTTTATTCGATAAATTTTACGTTAAAATATTAAATCGAAAAAATAATTATAGTTATTAAATTTGATCATAATAATAATTATTAACATTCACGAGCGGTAAAAAAGAATAATAAGGAAATGGTCGCGCTTTCCCCTACTTTCGTTTTGACGGTGATTGATTTAACATTTATGGCGGTATCAACAATGTATGGAGTTGTGGAACTGGGTGCAGCTACCAAGTTAGCACACACACATATATATATATATATATATATATATATTCTATAGGAATGCATATCAAGATTCTCATTAAAGTTAATCAATGTACTTACACGATACATATCAATATCTATATACGTGCATGTTACAGGGTGTTATACGTGGTACGCATGCGTAGATATCGTTAGTGTTGTTCGTATATCCTAGTGACGTAATACTAGTGACGTAACTATAGTGACGTCATTATAGTGACGTAATACTAGTGACGTAACTGATACCGATTTGTTAAGACTTTTAGTTATCGATGCCGAGCCGAAACTTTCATTTTCGCATTCGAAAACGAGCCCTAGCCCACCCAAACTCTAACGCCAAACGAGCGCGAGCCGATTTAAGACTTTAGGTAACTGGAACTGAGACTTCGTGGACGCTATAGGTTGATAGCATGATTTACATAAGTATTATGTATATACTAGTGTACGTAAGTATAGCTTTAAATAGATGGTGTATTACTGTTAATACCAGTATTGTCCTTTGAATTTCATAATTATAAACTAAAATAAACTATACAAATATATATATATATATATATATATATATAATATTAATAAAACATATATGTATTGCAATAATATTAATATTTATAATTAATGCTAACCAATCAAATAACAGTTTCGTTTATAACGACGGAAGTGATGGATTGTTAGACACCAGTTTTTACGATCAAGAAGGTTAATGTTACTATTAATATCTATAGTAGGAATTTAATTGTTTACTATATACTATGTAATGTGTCTCTGGTTTATTTATTTTATTTATAGAAGAGAATAGAATAGAAATATATGCGTAGTGGTGGGATTTACTTTATTGGAGTGAACACACACCAGTCATTTGATTTCGTATGCATTCACCTGTTCTCCAATAAGCTATGGCCAGCGATTACTCGTGTATTAGGTAACGCGATGGTATCACGTGATGCGTTCGTATACGTTATTCATCACGTGACTTATTTCATAGTAACATTAGCGTCAACGTTCTTGAATATATTAATTAAACTATTATGAGCACCGTTACGTTTTTATTTTGGCTTACGTTATATTGCCTACTATTTCTTAAGTCATATTTAATAATATAATTAATAATATATATATATATATATGTATTATATTTTCTTATTTTATAATTATTATTATATATTAAATATTTGATATTGTTGTTATAAGGATATTCTTAATATAAGCTACGTATACCTTCTGAATATCCTTCTGTATATTAATTCAATATTCATTAAATAAAATATTCATTCATTCATTTCGATTTTGATTTCGTAATGTTTATTTCTTTCTTATTAGTCTATACTAAATATTATACTTTGTTATTTATTTTAAAAATCATTATTTGTATTCGATGATTTTCAATAAAGAGTCCTTGTTTCGAGTGTATACATTAGAATTATATAGAGATATATTTATACATGTGTATACATTTTTACAATCCAAATGTGATCAAATATGACCCTATGTGATGTATTTTCTATCATTCTGATACGTATTTATATATATTAATGTGTACCATGTTAGTATAAATAATTAGTAATGTAAAACATATGTTATGTAGTGTACACACATCAGTAATATTAGATAAGTATTTACATGACTTTATAATAGTATACTATAAATGTTCTTTTTTAAATAAATTCCATTCCATAATTGTGATATAATTACTCGCACTTCACTAGTGAATAGGTACATGTATATAGTTTATGATGATGATGATGATAGGTATTTATTTAGACACTCAAATAATATTATATTCTTGAGAGTGTGAAAACGAGAAAAAAACGAAAAAAGAGAAAACAAAAATACTAGGTAAAACAAGGAATTTGGATATGATAGAAGTGGAGGTTTAAATAATAGGGTTGTTAATGATAAATATCTTTATTCTTTTTCTGAATATTGAGAAAGTCATATCTGTTGTCATAAAATTTCTCATTAGCCTTATCATTGCTTCCACTATAAGGTATATCACTAAATCTAAAGTTATAAAATAGTCTACAACATATTGATATATTTATGAAATGATACCGGAGTATATCTTAAGCGGTATATTCCAAACATGTATTGGATATAACATGATACATTATACACTGTATACATTATACAGTCTGATAATGGAGTATTGTATTATTCGTCTTAGTTGTAGTTTAGCAGTACAGCTCTTATCACAGTGATTATATTACTATGTATTTACATTGAAAGTCTAGCATGCTACACGAGTAACGTTTTAAAGTCAATAAAAGTGTGGTGTTTATGTATTGTATTCGAGATATTAAGATTTCAAGATGACAAGATGTTCAGATGTTTCTACATTCAGGTTCTGAAGTCAATGTATGTTCTATTTTGAGTGAATCTATGTGAGTATGTGTTGGTTCATATTGTAGTATACTTTTGTGTAATGTTATTATTTAATTATCCTCAACATTATTATAAAATTGTATCTTATCAAGAAAATGTTATGCTATTTTTGACATTTTTTAAAATCAACTTTCTTGAGAAAATGGATCACTAGAGATAATTGTTATATATTTACCATTCTTTATTTGTCCATGTGTGTGAGTATAGTTCTGTAAAAATCTCAATGATGTTATATTCTCCTCCATGTTCGAACATTTACTTGAGATATTAACAATGTCCGGAATTGTGCCATATTTAAGAGTTCTGATAACCTACATTTCATATCGGAATGTTATCCATATCTTATTTGTTATTTTGTCCTAGAACGCTAGTGTGTGTTTTAATTATGTACTTCAGTATCAAATTAAAGAGTATTATAATACGTATTATAATAGGTAGTAAATGTTTTTATTTGTACTTATAAATTAAGTAATTTTCCTAAGATCATTATACATATTATTATATCCTAAACTAATAATATAAATATATTATATTAATATGTTTTAAATGTGATATATATATATATATATTTATTATATTATCATTTAATCATTATATTATATTTCACAGAAAAAATGTTCCATACAGGTAAATAACCTAAGTTGTATTATATATATATATATATATATATATATATATATATATATATATATATATATATATATATATATATATATATATATATATATATATATATATATATATATATATATTCAATAGATTAATATTCCTATAAGTTGTTAATTATATTCCAGTGAATAAAGATCTCACCTCATCTATCCTAAACTCTAAAATAATCTCCAGCCGAATTATATCAAAAGACTAGCCGCACAGCCAGTATATATGACTATCATTCAGATATACGCATCTATAAGTGATTACGATGACGAATGTATTGTAATTTTCTATGAAGAGATAGAAAAAACAATGGTAGAGACAAATAAAAAAGATATTTTAATTATACAAGGTAAATGGAATTCAATATTAGGTAATTCGAACAAAGAATGGAATAATACGGTAGGTAATTTTGCTGTTGGTAAGACTAATTCAAGAGGCATTAGACTTCTCGAATTTGCTACTAAGTATAATTTTAAACTTGATAATACTCTCCATCCACAAAAAGACTCAAGAAAAGCTACTTGGCACTCTCCAAATGGTCACACACATAATCAAATATATTGTATTCTAACTCCTCAGAGGTTCAAATCAAGTATACACAAATCATCAACAAGATTATATCCTGGTGCTGTAATAAATAGTGACCACGATCTTGTTCTTTGTAATATGAGACTTAAATTACGTTTATGAAGCATGTAATATGAAGAAAAGCAATAGAGTGCGGTTTAACCTTGAAAAACTGAACAATACACATACAGGCAATGAATAAAGATGAATTAGAAGCTAAACTGAAAAATATTAATATAGATGAATTATCTACTGATAATGCTTATATACAAATCTCAAAGTCAATAACAGAAACAGCACAAAATATTCTAGGAAAATACAGATTGAGAAAACAACCATGGATAACGGATGAGATTCTGGAATTATGTGATAAAAGACGAAGCTTGAAAGCAACAAAACATCAGAGTAGTATGCATGCCGAGGAATACAGAATAGTGCACAATCTTATAAGAAGAAGCATGAAAGATAAAAAAGATTAATGGCTGAAATCACAATGTAATCAAATTGATTATGAATTAAAAAGAAGTGTTCATAGCAAGATAGCTTATAATACTATAAAAGCAATCACTAATCCAACAAATAGGAAAATATCAAATATTGAAGATTCTAACGGTATACCATTAGAAGACGATATCCAAAATTGAATAGATGGACAGAATATTGCAAATATTTACCTAAGTACCTAATAAAAACCGACCGAGCCAAAGTAGAAACAGACAATATCCGTGAAGATGATGAACAGCCACTACCAATACTGAATTCAGAAGTGATCTACTATATAAAAAGTCTAAAAAATGGCAAGTCACCAGTAATTGACAATGTATCAAGCAAGCTATTAAAAGGAGGAGGTGAAGCGTTAAATGATATAATTACAAAGCTTTGTCAGAAAGTATGGTCCACCAACCAGTGGCCAGATTTATGGTCAACCTCTCTAATCATCCCTATTCCAAAGAAAGGAGATCTCAAAAAATGCTCAAACTATCGTACTATAAGTCTTATCAGCCATACAAGCAAATTCCTGAGAATTATATTGAACAAATTAATATCAGCATAATATACATTTAATGGCAACATAATAGCAGCATAATATCACACTGTAAACATTTGAGGCTATTAAATATGCTATTATGTTTCTATTATGAGGCTATTACTGTTTGCTGGGTTAATTGTATTGTTATTTCATGTTATGTTGTGTGCAATACGAGATGTATTATTACTGTAGTAGTGTTAATTGTTAATAGTGACAAATAAAGCTATTATATACATCATAATCACCAATATTTTAATCAGCATATATATATATATATATATATATATTTATATAAATATTAAAATATTTATATAAATATTAAAATATGAATGACAAAATATCCGAGATTGTATATAATTTCTATTCTAAAACATTTCAGCGGATTCGAAAAGTTTCTTAAGAACTTACAAAGAACATATCATCATATTGGATTCCATCGTCACATTTATCTTTGTAGTCGGCGCTTACATTTATTACAGAAGTTAGCTTATAGAACAATACATATAAATAATATATATATATATATATATATATATATATTATTATTATTTCTAATATTATTATTATCAGATTTAGGCAATGCCAAGGTAATTGTAGAAGCAATGTTGCTTATCGAGACAATTACACCTTTATTAACATGATAAGTTTCATTATAGATGAATGAATGAATGAATTATATTTACCGAATATTTGCTATAATAATCGGAGGGATACCCAGAAGCTATGTTTAGCTTATACTAAGGATAATAGTTATAAATAAATAATAATGTTATACTATTATAAGATAAGATAAGATACATTTTATTATTGCAATCATTGCAAGAGAGAAAAAAAACAATAAAAGGACAAATAAAATGTTCAGAAGATTTTCGAGGTATTTAACCTTATGACTTCCTGTTTACATATATATGATAAAAATAAATAAAATATATAATAAAATATAATGAAACTTATCATGTGACTAAATGTAATCATCATATAATAATGTAATTATGTAATAATATAAATAAATGATAAAAGTATAACATTAATAAATACATCAAGTATTAAATAATATAAATTAAAATATAACATAGTGGAACTAAATATGAGATAGCCAACATTTAAAAGTAAAAGAACAGTAATAGAAACAAGAGAAAAAAAAGAGAAGAAATAAGAAAATATATTAAATAAATATAGGTTAACAATATGCGATGTTCATACAGAAAAATATATAACCCAACGTAATTTATTTAATGTCAAAAAATGTAAAAAATAAAATAAAAGATAATACAATCTTAAAATCACATATAATAGTTTTTAAAAAGTCAGTTTTTTATAATGTCAAAATTTAATATAAAGTCAGTATTTTAATAGTGTCAAATAAATAAAATCAAAATTTAAATAAATTATAAAAAAATATTATCATAAGTCAAATATATTAAATCAAAATTTTAAATAAAAATAAATGCATTAAAGTAGACTAAGTATTATATAAAATTATTTTAAGATTTTTACATAATAATGATAAATAATTTGACTTTCTTATATCTATACTTAAATCATTCCAAATTATTGGGCCGAATGTAATTAAGGTATTATTCATATAATTATATTTAAAATAAGGTTGAATAAAATCACAGTTACTCCTGGTATTAAATCTTTTTTTAGATGTCAATGTAAAATGATTTAAAATAATAGGTTGGCACAATTTATTGAATATTTTATACATGTAAATGCAAGTCTTATACTTACAAATATCATATAAAGATAATATTTTATTTTCCTTAAATAAAGAAACAGTTGAAAAATCATTTGGTTTATTAAAAATTATTTTTAATATCTTTTTTTAAATTAAATATATGCTATTTAAGTTTGATACATAACCATGACCCCATATTTCTATACAGTAAATTAAATGTGGATAAAATAAAGCATAGTATAGTTTGATCATGGCAGTATTTACAAAGCATGGAATATTTTGTATGGTCCACAACATTTTTAATAATTTATTTTTAAGATAAGCCAACATATATATATATATATATATATATATATATATATATCCTTATTCATATTATATTTCTGTAATTAAACTTCGAACCACCCATTCTCACGCATTTCTATTCACACAAAATACTCCAAACATCCCATAATGTATTAATCGTATACATTAGTAAATCGTATCTATACTACTACCCTATTCTATTTTTAAATATAGAAATAACTTAAGATTCATCAATAATTTTACTATATAATTTATTTATATTTTTAATAATTGTTCGTATACTTTAAGGTAATTCGTTTTATTTTCTTTAATTTTTAATTTCGTATTATTCATTATTTATTTATATAAAGTATGTTATCGTTAGCAAATATTTATACTTTATACTTTCGATTATATATTTGGAATATATATTTATTTAAATAAATTATCATTTAATTAAAGGGTACCCTTTTAAAATACAATAATTCGACTAACTATAGTAGGCCTATACTCATTACATTGAAATAAACTCCCCAAGATTATAACTAATAAAGAACTATACAATACATGTAAAACAAAGTACCCACATACTTGAACTAAGCAAACTTACTTTACGAACCTAACTTGGATAAACACTTTTCGCCCACATTAAATACATTTCCAAACTCTTTATTATTGTTTTATTAGATGTCGCCGTATATATTATTAGTATATCTCATTTCCGTACGATGTATTTAAATTTTATTTTCGTGAATAAATAAACTATACTTCTACTACTACACACACATACACATGCATATATATATATATATATATATATATATATATATATATATATATATATATATATAAATAAATAAATCAGATTTATTATTTCATGTTGTAAAGCATTAAATAATGGAGAAGTTAATAAACAAATGTATTTGTTTTGTGCGAGAACTTGCCCCCCCCCCCCCAACCATCATATTCTAAATAAGTATACATAGTATAAGTATACTTTATAATCTATAGATTATCATGAGTACAAAAATGTAAATATAAATAATTAATATGTAAAGAATAAAAATAGTTATCAATAAGTCAAGTTAAAAATAAATTATGTAAAGTATAAAAAATATGTATCAATATGTCGAGTTTAAAAATAAAAGATGTAAAGTTATATAACAAAATCACAGAAACGAGTTTAAATCTGAATTCCAAACTATAAAAGTAATAGAATAGCTAAACAAATACAAATAAAATTAAAATTAAAAAAAAAACAAACAAGCTGACGGTTTAATAAATAATACCCGTAAAAAATAATAAATTAGATAATCAATTGTTTAATTGATTTCATATGTTGATAAAATATGTGATATATATATATATATATATATATATATATATATATATATATATATATTCATGAATAATATGAACCGTACATAGTTATTAATACCGGAATAATAATATAATGTTGCTATTTTTAGATTCAATTGCAACATATTTGCATTCAAAAATGTATAAAGAAAGCGCAGCGGACTTGAAGTTCGTTACTACAAACAGATCTCACAGTAGTATGGCTCAAGGTGAAAGTGAAAGAATTGATTCATCGGCAATCTATATACATAATAATGATGTGCATAATAAAAGTATAAAATAATGATTAATTATTATTCTCTTAAATCATAATATTACTATCTATGTATATATGTATATATATATATATATATATATATATATTAATCTTTTATATTGTATATGTGTTCTAACCATTTTAAAGTTGACTGCTTTTATATGGGGACAACTCATAAATGTGAACATGCCACTCAACCTATCACAACAACATTCCATCCGTAGTAATACAAGGTATACGCTAAAGTATTAGTGTCTAACAATCCTGTTGGTGATAGTATAGTTCTTTCTTAGAGAGTATCATCTTTATTTATTGTTGGTTGACCTCTTTTTATTATGCCTTCTCTCGTACCGTGCAGAATAGTTTTATTCAAAGGGTCGACACTTGTAATGTGGCCGGGGTAGATTTTCTTTTTTAATGATGCATATTAACGAGGACTATATTTCAACAAAGTATGTCACTTTTCCATCTACAAATATAATCATCTTTCTTAGGCGATACGATATATTAATGTAACTATCCACTCTAGATTTAAAAGCCTTCAACTTCTTCTTTGATTGTTTTAATAATGTCTTTTGGTATAAAGTTTGAATTTTAGTTTAGATTTTATTTATCTACTTCTCCAAATCAACTCAAGTTTTCCAATGGTCGAGGTTGATATAGGGCATTCGAATAGCGATTTCGATCTCGTACTCTAACTATTATTGGTTAATCTTATTCTGATATATTTGAAACTGTTGAATATTTATAAATAGTTATCATGCAGAGTAATAGACATTGAGTTATTTATATTAATTGCAGAGTTATTTACGAGTATCTTACTTTTTAGATGGATTAATCCAAACAGATATAATATATCCTTCCTTATTTTGATAATTTTTCTTACTGTCAAAAGCCTTTTTGAAATGGATAAAATTATAGCAGAATATTATATATGCACAAAATTAAAAATACTACATAATGAGTTAATGCGATCAATTTTTAAAATTGTTATCTATTTATAACTGAATTTCACTGATCACAATTTGTATCACAATTTGTATAACTATTGTTATCAATATTTAAAATCGTATACTCATATTGAGTACTTCCTGTATTCCTAGTATTCGTTATTATTAGTTATTTTAGTTGTTTTCGTTTTTATTCCGATTTTGTTTTGGTTTTACTTTAAACGCTTGATTTATCAAGTACAAATAGTCATTATAATATATTAAATTATAGTGATTCATCGTATTTTATTCTATTTGACATAGTATTGTGCATTATATATATAATCTCTACAAGTACCAAATATCAATCGAATCCAATTAAAGGAGGCAGCAGTTAAAAATAAATTACACAAACCTATTTCCTAAGTATCCTCGTTTAACGTTTTTATAAGTATGTATATATTAATTTACTATGTTATCATTTATTTTACAAAGTTTACCTACCGTTGAAACATATATTTAAATGTGACTATAACTAATATATTATTTTTCTTATTAAGTTTATAATTTTTTCATTTTTTGTAATTATATTGTTAATTTATATTTCATTTGCCGTGTATCAAAAGAATTTTATATAATAGAAATAAATCAATATGTATTGTTAATACTTATATAGAAATTATACAGTATATTATTCCTTATCAGTCATTCTATTTCAATCCACAAGTAGTTGGTTTTATTATAATATTGAATAAATCAAATAGTTTCAAACCTATGGTTTTATTATAATATTGAATAAATCAAATAGTTTCAAACCTATACTTGAAAAGAGATACTTATTGTTTACATTTGAAATTTATTCTAAAATTAGTGTGTTTACATAATTCATTTGTTTACCTATGTAACCATTATTCTATATAATCAAAAGTATTTTTTAAAGTTTAGATATTATTTACTATTTAGCTATATAACTAAACTACTATTCAATAAACTACTAAGGAATATTAATTTGTATTCAACACCATCTAAATCAGAATAAAATAGGAATATATGTATTTACCTATATATGTTTATAACATGTTTAAAAAATGTAATACCTTAATTACTGTTAATATAATTGTAAATAACTTAAATAGGGAGGCATTTGTGTAACATGTTAATTATGTATAGATCTTTAAGAGTTAAAACTCAGACATAAATTAGACATTTATATAAATATATACATATATAAATGTATGTGTGTGTGCGTATGATCGTATGTGTGTGTGTATGTATGTGCATTATCACACATGTGTGATAATGTTATATAACCCTATTACATCAATACATAATTATTTATTATATGTTGTCATTAATTTACGGGGTTGCTAAAATATAATATGTACTTGATATTAATTAGATTGGGGTATATATATATATATATATATATATATTCACACGAAAAATACATTAAATGGGCGTAATATGTACAATATATTATACGATAGAAGAATATTATATTGTATGATAACAAATAAGAAATTCTTGCCGAATATAAATATAGTACTTCTAAACTAGAATGTACATTTCATATACGTGAAAATTATATATTGTGATTAATTTGCTTGGTTACTAAAATATATTACAAATATAAGATATACTTGATATCAATCAGATTTGGTAGGTTATGCTTTATTATCTAATAGCATAGATAATGGGCGTAAATAAATGGGCTTTTATTAATTATACCTATATATATAATACAATAAATGAATTTTGTATTTTATGATAAAATGGGAAATTCCTGCTCAAATATAAATATATTACTTATAAACTTGAATAGTAAAGAAAATAAAAAGTTAAGTATATAATAGTTATCCCAATGCATATGCCTATAGGTACTGAGAAATATATATGTTTTGATATATGCCAAATATTAATTCATTTACTAATTCCATAACAATGTAGGTTATATGTTAGATTATAAAATAAATTTCTAAAATTAATATTGTCATAATGAACAGGCTCAGTTAGTATGGGTCAAAAGTCAAAGCCCAGAATAAAGAAAAAGGTCCACAAGAGCTTATTTTGTGCTTTTCATAATCTTTATTTTATTTTATATTGGGCCTTTTTTTTAAACTTCAATATACTTAATAGCCATCATAGTGTATGATTCATATTATATATTGAATAACTATCATATTATATAACATATACTACTATCATGCTATTAATTCGGGTTCTATCACGTCTCATAAATCGGTTTTCAATAATAGAACCATGAATTACGAGCTGAAGACAATAATTAACGATAATATAGACCTGAAGTCTGCCAAATACTCTCCCACACCGGTAGAAGTATTCTCATTGGATGAGTCACTTACTAAGTTTACTAAAACAAAATCTAAGGATGAATCTTTCCAAACTTGACTATCCACTATAACAGATAGTCTAAGCATTTCTCTCATTAATATTCGCTCACTTAGATATAATATGTTCTTCTGCTAGCTTATCTTAAAACGAACCACTCTCTATTATTCGTTTAACTGAAACACGGATTAGTATAGATGATACTGATATATTTGCATTGTGTAACGAATATTATTACAATATTCCCAAGCAACCAAAAACGCAAAATATGCATGTACAGAAATAGTTATTTTAATCCCTTACTGCAAATAGCTTATTGTTAAGTTTTATTAACAGTTACATGGTATATGTAGAAATCATTCTACAGTTACATAAAATGCATTTTATAACACTTTATGATTTAGTTTTAAACCATTTTGGTTGCTTGGGTTTTTATTCATCCACTAACTTCTGGTCGTAGTGGTGATTTCGTTTTTTTAGTACATAAGGATTTACCATATCCTTCCATATCCCCTACAATTCATTCGTATAGCAATTGTATTTCTTTTATATTTAATCTTCAATCTAATTCACTTCGCGTCATTTTAAGTTATCGTCTTCGTAAGCCAGATTTCTCTACTTTCTTTGATGAAATATCTGACTTAATTAATGATTATTTACATCATAATGAATATAAAGTTATGATTGTGGGTGATTTTAACTACCACTTTGATTCTTCTTCTCAACCATATTCCTTATGTAAGCAGTTGACCGAATCTCTTGGTTTACATCAACATATAATATGTTCTACGCATGTTAGTGGTAATATATGTTAAATATTAGTAGGTAACATATATTAGTTATGTTAAAATATGTTATATCTTATATTTACACCTAGTGATATTCATCTTCAATTTGTTTCTTTGTATACACGTTCTGACCTTTTGTATGACTACTACTTTATACAATTCCCATTTCTTTTAGAAAACTTTCTTCTACTTAATCCTTAATATATTATAGAGAGCTTAGAAATCTAAACTATATTGAAATTGGATTTATAATCTTATATAATTTATCGAATTCGTATTCGAACCCATCATTAGATAACCTAAATGGGTGTCTCTCATCTTTCTTTAATTCACTGGCTCCTATTAAATCACATCATGTTACTCTCCATCCAGAATCCCTTTGGTTTTCTTCCCATCTTTATTAATAAAAACGATCTGAATATATATCTTCCTTAATCTCTATTCTCATTCATACTATTTCTCTCCATTCTACAACTTCTTACCTTCTACATCTACCGTCTAAACTTAATCTCCATACCACTAATATTCATGCATGGCACATATCGGCCCATTATCTATGGAATAAACTACCACATAAACTACGCTCCACTCAATCTACCAACTCATTTAAATCTCTGTTAAAAACATACCTATTTACTATTGCATTTCCCTAATACTATTTTTAAAATAAAAGAACAAGTTAAACAATAACCAAAATAAAATAAAAAGCCCAAAAGTTACTGTGGGATTTTCAAACTTCTTATTTTAGGATTTTTGATATTATTTTGCTTTGGCCCATATTAACTGGACCTGATCATGAATCATGATTCATGATTTAGTACAAGTGTATATAAAATATAACATACATTATAATAAATTAATTAATTAGATTAAATAAATTATGTGCATTGAAATATACTGATTTCGTTCTAACATAAGATATAATACATATTATGTGTATTATATATGTAATAATTGCATACATTTATTCATGGTTAATAGATTAAATTCAGTTAGTAAATCTCTATCGATAATAAAACCTAGTTTACTTATGCTCGATAACAAATGTTTCGATACATCAGGGATAACAAATATCTAGTAGATACTTATATCACTTTTTAGAAGAGAGTTCGAATTTTGTAATTACACATATAACATGCGTATTTAAAGATAAATAACTTCGCTAATTTATATGATATGTTTATGTCTATACATTTTTTTTTACTTTCTAAATTAAATTTAATTTTTATAATATTATAATATTTGTTAAATAATTTGATATTGTATAAAAAATTATAATCTATAACACATGAGTCGATACAAATCATTAGTGCGACATGTTTATTTTTCAACTGGCAAATTTACAAATAATATTGACATTATCATTAATATATATGGGAATTCGATATTTGTTAGTTATAACAATAAATATATATATATATATATATTGATTCTCACTTAACTTAACTTAATTTCTACGTAACTTGCTATAATATAATACAAAAGTATCACGTCTTATCAATTTTAACGTATGCATTATCACATTCGTCTTCGATAAGCTATTCAGTTGTATTTACCCGTTACACATTACAATACACGACTGTTTTAAACCAATCATCGATAAGATATTATTCATAATTTCGAATGATAACATAATAATGGAAACTATGACAATTAAAATGAAAAGTTAACGTTAGGTCTTACATAATATTACGGTTATAGCCAATTAAAGTTAACAGTGTACAAGTCGATATCAAATTATAATATTATTAAATTACTAACATTCTAATATCTACTTGATTATACATTACATGTGAACGTTATATTTATATATAAACATAATATTAATTGAATATGCAATCAATCAATCAATCGATATATGAATTAAAATGAGACTTATAATTATGATACATGCCCACTTTAAAAAAAGTTGATAAAAAAAGATTAAAAAAAGTTGATTGGTTATAGGGTGTCCTACGGACACTCTCCGTATTAAGACATCTAGTGTGTCCGTATTAGGTATTTATATGACCTCTAGATATATGCTTATAACTTAATGAATATTTGATAACAAATAGAACACAAATGTATATAATGTTTAGAATTATTAATTTTTAATAATATATTGTTATATATTATATAGATATATTTGTATATTCTTGAGGAAAGTTTTAAGTTGATATTTTTTTTCATAAATTTAAAAATGTAATACAAAAATCAGTTTATAAAGGATATATCATTATAATGGATATATCAGCACTATTTTGAATATTACAAAATCAAAAATACTTATATAGACTATTTATATAATTATGAATATTGTATTTATTAAACATGTTTTTGTAGGATCTATGGTTTCTGAGATATCGAGAGTGTCCGTATTCGGGCACTGTCCATATTTGGTTACTTTCCCCTACATATATGCATTATATAATTTATATTTTTTAAATGTTTACTATTTTACTTACTGTATTTATCATAAGCATATATTTCTAATTATTTTCATTCTACTCATATTATCTATAGATAATATAATTATATTTATAATTATTATTTTATATTTCGTATTTTATTTTAATGTATATTATCTTATTAGTATTCGTATTAGTAATTTATTCATACTTTCCACTATTAATATTTCATTTATTCGAAGGTTATTTATATCTAGAAATTTTTCACTTATAAATAAATTACTAAAGTATGATATATGATGATGATGATGATGATGATTTATTTAAATACTAATTCAATTATAAAATTCTTATAATGTGACAATGATATATAAAAAAAACAATAAATAAATGTAATCATAAGTACATATAAGTGTACAGCGTGTCGAAAACGAATATAGTTCATTATCAATAATATATACATATATCATATCCCTTCGAAGCCGCTCTCGTTTTAATACATCGATGGTTATCTATCTACCTACATAGGGGAGAGTACTCGAATACCGACATCCTAGCAATAAATCACCATAATTTTATTATTTCTCAATTAAATATTACCAAATTTTATTTATAAGTATTAAGTATAGGTATATACATATAATAGCTATTTTAAAATTTAAGTAAGTTTGTTTAACTCCGAGATAACACGGGTTTCGATATTACAGGCACTGCCTCGAATACCGACACATTGTCACATAATATCGACACCCTAAATATGATATTCATATATACCATATATTATTTAATATCCACTATCCAATCATAATTGAATGCGCGTTACTTTTCGTTAAAACACATAATTCGTACGTTTTTTTCTAAAATTAATGTTATCATAACGCACATACATTATAAACAAATAACGCTGATTGGTTAAAGGGTGTCTATATTAGGTGCAATTAGGGTGTCGGTATTATGAAAATGTAAAATACATTAGGTAAATGTCAATAACTTTGTAACAAATTATCAAAATTACAAAATATTTTCGGCACATTATAAAATATAATTATATCTATACGATGTATTTAAAATATATAAATTTTCAAATGATTGAGAATCGATATTGTACTTCAACAATTTCATTAATTTAGAGTTGTAACGAAAAAATAAGTTTTTATTTTATAATTAAAAAAATATAAATATTTAAAAAAAATTATAGTTATATAAATTATAATTATATTGATTAACATTGCATACATTAATTATGTTTTGATTGGAATTATATTTTAGGAGATCTCTAGGATGTCGATATTACGTGCATGTCGATATTAGAGCACTCTCCCCTACTTAATACATGTATGTCAGACAATTTATCTAACTAAGCCATATGGGCAGTTTTATTATATCGTATGTGTTTATTTTGACCACCTCATCGCATTAGAGAATAGTATAATATATTAATAATGAGTATAGTAAAAGCATCATATATCACTAATTATTACCAGTTTGTAATAATTAAATTAAATATATATTATAATATATTAATACGATTAATATATATATATATATATCAGTATTTTATATTTTTGAATTAAAATATATATCAGTGATTTATATGTTTGTATTTCTCATTAATTTAAACAGTCATGTTTATAATAAAATAAAGTAATATATGATTTCAAGTAAAAGACAATATTTGGAAACCTAAAGCCGATTATAATTTAACAAATATATATATATATATATATATATATATATATATATATATTATTAAAATATTAATACTATTAAAAATGTTAATATAAAGTAATGAACTAATTAATGCCTGCAGGTATCCTATTAAAGGTATTTCAATTTCATTAATTTAGAGTTGTAACGAAAAAATAAGTTTTTATTTTATAATTAAAAAAATATAAATATTTAAAAAAAATTATAGTTATATAAATTATAATTATATTGATTAACATTGCATACATTAATTATGTTTTGATTGGAATTATATTTTAGGAGATCTCTAGGATGTCGATATTACGTGCATGTCGATATTAGAGCACTCTCCCCTACTTAATACATGTATGTCAGACAATTTATCTAACTAAGCCATATGGGCAGTTTTATTATATCGTATGTGTTTATTTTGACCACCTCATCGCATTAGAGAATAGTATAATATATTAATAATGAGTATAGTAAAAGCATCATATATCACTAATTATTATCAGTTTGTAATAATTAAATTAAATATATATTATAATATATTAATACGATTAATATATATATATATATATATATCAGTATTTTATATTTTTGAATTAAAATATATATCAGTGATTTATATGTTTGTATTTCTCATTAATTTAAACAGTCATGTTTATAATAAAATAAAGTAATATATGATTTCAAGTAAAAGACAATATTTGGAAACCTAAAGCCGATTATAATTTAACAAATATATATATATATATATATATATATATATATATATTATTAAAATATTAATACTATTAAAAATGTTAATATAAAGTAATGAACTAATTAATGCCTGCAGGTATCCTATTAAAGGTACAAAAGATAACAACTCTGCAGGCAATGGAACTACTTTACTAAATGTAAATAATGTCAAAGGTTACTCTTACACCCAGGCGATTAATTAGTATTTTATTTAAGCAAATATATAGTCGAAAGTATACATATTTGCTAATTATATATATGTATATATATATATATATATATATCACATCACATCACATCAATCATCTCATATGTGGCTACCCTTCTCCCTCAGATGTAAATTACATATCTATCTATAATTCATAAATTAATAGATTCTTTCACCCCTAGCTATATCTCTGATCTAATTAAAAAACGTACAATAGTACCTTCTCTTCGTTACCAATATGCTCCTATCCTTATCTCCCAGAACTCTAGTAAAAATTCCCTAAATTCTAGATATTTTAAAAATTCCGGTCCCACCCTATGGAATTCCCTCCTACCATTCATTCTATTAGATCCTACAAAAGATTTATAAATCTTACTTCTTCTTTTCTCTCTACCTCTAATCATTAAATCATCCAAATTATTATTTTTGTTCGTGTTATATTCAACGTATTATTATTATTAAATTGTTATCGTATTACTATTATTTTATTATTATTTTCTCCCGCACGAGCGAAGGGGTTTACATGACCCTATTGCAGTGCCTAATAAAACGTATATCACCATCATCATATATATGTGTATATATATATATGTATATATATAATATACTCTATTGAAATATATAAATGATATTACTAAATTAAACAAAAGAATAATGTAAACTTTGTATATCTATATATGTAGATATACCTATACTATATACTATATATTTTTAGCATAATAATAACAAGCGATATCACTTGTTATATTTATATTTAATAATTAATATAATTATTATATAATATTGTATATGCGCGTATATATCTATATCAAATATGTAGGTATACCAATTAATACACATTCACTAATATTACAGAAGTACAGAATGAACAATTTAACAGTTTATTAACTTATATATCAATACATATATTATATATAGTATATATATATATATATATATATATATATATATATATATAATATCGATAACGAATGCAAATGTACCCTATGCAACCAATACCTCCTATAACCTCAGGCCCGAACACTGAATACAAAAAATATTAATTTTAAAACAAAGAGGCCCGTTTTTGTCTTCATTTATTACTTCTTTTATACGTCTTTTTTATATTAATATACATTTATATATAATTAATGAATAGCAATTATCATTATTATAATTAGATAATGATACAATATATCGTTAAAATGCAATAATATAGACTTTAATAACAGATCTATTTTAGTATTTTAAATTATTTTCACTATTCTGATTGGTCAATAATGTATTTCTCTATGATAATTAGTTACATTTGACCTATTTTTAAAAATATTTATTTAAATTTATTTTAACAGATTTATTCCAATATAATATTTATAAATATTAACGCTATTTTACACATATAGTAAGGAAATAAACATATATAAATGCATCCTACAATCTAAAGCCCCAAGATTATTTAAAATAGTTCCGTGGTGAAAAATTATTTGTAAACAATATTACGTTATAATACAAATGTTATTAAAATATTAAAAAATAATTATAATAAATCATAATTTTAAAAGTATATAACTATATATATATATATATATATATATATATATATATATATATATATATATATATATATATATATATATATATATATATATATATATAGAAGTATTGAGTCAATATATTTTCTGCATTTAGAAAATATCTATTAAATATATACCTTATCAACGAAATTATGATATTTGATATATATATATATATAATATATATATATATATATATATATATATATATATATATATATATTATATATATGCATAAATATACTTTGAATATTGTACCAGAATTATTATGAGAATATGAAAAAGGTTTAACATTATGTTATTTATAATACGTTGAATAACTTTTATAAATGACATTTTTCATATTCTCACAACAAATTCTTTTATAACTATAATATAATATCAAATATATAGAATTATGTATGTCCTTTATTTGAATAATTAAATAATATTATATATATGGGTATGTATGTTTTAAGAGTGGGTTTAAACTATTATAAATTCCTAATTACAATCAGTAACTTTTAATTTATTTATGAGGTAACATAATTTTACATAATGTATGTAATAATATTTTAGCAAATTGACTAATATAGTTATTTATTTTAAAACTACAGTATTTTCAAAATCCAAATAAAATCTTATATGATACTTAGTATTATTTTTTAAATACCTTAGATTATTAATATATAGCTATCGTATTATTATAATATAGTGAAATCTTAAAAATATAAAAAGTATAATCTTAAAAATATAATAGAGTATAAAGTTAAAATATAATGTTCGTATTATTATAATAAAGTTAAAGGTTAAAATAAAGCAACCGAATAGATGTATAAAGTTAAAATATAATGTTCGTACTATTATAATAAAGTTAAAGGTTAAAATAAAGCAACCGAACAGATGTAATAAAGTTAAAATATAATGTTCGTACTATTATAATAAAGTTAAAGGTTAAAATAAAGCAACCGAATAGATGTATAAAGTTAAAATATAATGTTCGTACTATTATAATAAAGTTAAAGGTTAAAATAAAGCAACCGAACAGATGTAATAAAGTTAAAATATAATGTTCGTATTATTATAATAAAGTTAAAGGTTAAAATAAAGCAACCGAATAGATGTATAAAGTTAAAATATAATGTTCGTACTATTATAAAAAGTTAAAGGTTAAAATAAAGCAACCGAACAGATGTAATAAAGTTAAAATATAATGTTCGTACTATTATAATAAAGTGAAAGGTTAAAATAAAGTAGGCATAAAGATATAAAAAAGTTAAAATAAGAAATGTAAAATTATAATATATTAGCAAGTTATTATATAGTATACATACTATTATAATGTTTATCATCATGACATGCATACAATAAATTAGTTATCAGTATTATCAATATTTTTATTTAATTATCTTTAAATATGTAGTCACCTCTACATTAAATAATAACTCGACGGCTAATTAGCGAAGTTAACTTCGATATAATCCAATATATATATATGTATACTAAACTTATAGTATATGTGTATCATAATTAATTGCATATTATATTTGAATTATTTTATAAGGAACGTATGCACTAGAGAAATAATGATGTATACAATTTCGTAATAGGTATATATATATATATATATATATATATATATATATATACCATATAGCATTAATGCTGTTGAATACATATGTATAGTTTATAACCTAGGATTTATATTATGTATGTAACATAATTATTATGTTAATGTATCCTTGTATGTATATAGGTTACATTATTTAACTTACTTACTATGTATATAAACATGTGTACATGTATGTGATAAAAGTGTAACATGTAATATGTTGATCTAACAAATAAATAATATTTATTAGTAATATAAATATGGCGCCTCTAAGACATAACAACATTTTATAATACTCACGGTTATAACATATATTGTATTATTCAGATAATTAAAATGTATTTAATTAGTCACTTATTGAAAGTAAATAAATATAAATGTAGGATATGATTAAATATAAGCAGTTTATTTAATATATATTGTTTTTAAAGTTTTAATAATTTATAAGTTAATTTTATTAATATTTCAGAATAATAGTATATTAAAATACGTTATTTCATTGATATTGTATATATTTAACTTATTCTTTTTATTTAAATATAACCTATATAAACTTAATAAAAGTATATATATATTAATAAATAGTTATACCATTAATTTAAATACTTAAACGTGATGATTTATTAAAATATTTTTTAAATATAAATTAATTTTATTAATATTTCTGAATAATAGTATAATAAAAGTCGTTATTTCGTTGATATTGAATGTTTTTAACTTATAATTTTTTAAGCATATAATATTTACAAACTATGAGCAAAGTATATATATTAATATATAGCGATATGCACAATATTAATCCATAAAAATGATAATCTAGTATAATATTTTGTTTATTTACATTAAAAAGGCGGGTTTATTTTAAAATTATCGGCCTGATTCTACGCCATCTTAATTCAGTGTTCGGGCCTGAGGTTATAGGAGGTCTTGATGCAACCCCCCCTCCACAAATATTACTATGTTTCCCTATAGTCGACTATCTCTACGGGAGATACAATGTAATTTTATCAATATAATATTTACAAACTATGAGCAAAGTATATATATTAATATATAGCGATATGCACAATATTAATCCATAAAAATGATAATCTAGTATAATATTTTGTTTATTTACATTAAAAAGGCGGGTTTATTTTAAAATTATCGGCCTGATTCTACGCCATCTTAATTCAGTGTTCGGGCCTGAGGTTATAGGAGGTCTTGATGCAACCCCCCCTCCACAAATATTACTATGTTTCCCTATAGTCGACTATCTCTACGGGAGATACAATGTAATTTTATCAATATTATATTCTAGTATTTTGATATTAAATTATTAATAATCTCAATAATGAATCCTGACATTTCTGGAATTGAAACCTACTAAGTCAATATCTATATGTTAACAGTAATCATATAGATGTATTGGCATACATATATATATATATATATATATATATATATATATTTGTGACGTCTGCTATGTGGTTCAGTGTAAAATTCAGAGATAGACAGAGGCCCCAGATTTGATCCCAGATATGTATTATTTTTTATCTTGTATTTATCAAAAATGTAATAAACAATACACATAACAAAACTTAGAAAGTGACGTTACCCTTCTTACGCTAGCCACATCCGTAACTAACCCCTCCATACCCTAACACCATCGATAAGTACTACATCGATAACCTACCTCAATACTATTACCTTTAATTAACCTATAACTGGAGAACCACCTCCCTACTCACGACTTCTATATTCAATCATATCAATGTTCGTAACATAGGTAAATACGTGTATATACTAGTGATCATTATTAGTGTATATATACTTTAGTGTTACCTTGCATACTATAGGGGTTGTATGATTAAATAGTGATTAAATAAGATTATCTAGATATCTATATTATTAAATTTAATATTTTTATTTTATCTATGACATATACGTTATATGTGACATATAACTGAAACTATTATGTTTGAATTTTGAATTATTTAGTAATTCATTTATAAGTTTACCTATAGCTATAGTTACATATACGTATATATATATATATATATATATATATATATATATATATACGTGTGTGTGTGTGTGTATATATATCTAGCATGTCCTATACCATACATGTTAATTGGTTATTAATTTATAAAATAATTATCATCAATTACTAAATAGCATATTTGCAATGCTAAATAATAATTCATATTGTAAAACTGTTAACAATTCATAAATATTGTGTCGCATGCCTTTTGTAGAGATGTCATACTTTAATTATATGAATGAATTTTATTTACCGAATATTTTCTATAATAATCGGAAGGATACCCAGAAGCTATGTTTAGCTTATACTAAGGATACCCATATGAAGATATAATGATTATAAATACAATGTATCGGTAATATTCTTTAATATGCTTCTTTAATTTTCTTTTATTTGATTTAATTTTATAATGTTTTCCTATTTATATTATTATTTTATTTTAGTTATCTTGAGTGTATATATATATATATATATATATATATATATATCTATATATGATATATAAGTATATCTATACTGATATAGCCATTAGAAATACGGCTTTGAATTTTATACTTGTAATAATTGTAATAACTATGATATATTCGATGGCATTCAAGAAGCGAACTAAAAGTTGGTTTACATACATCATATATGTTTAATTAACTCAATAACTGAAATACATTTGATAATGTTAATTCTATAATTGTAAACAACATAGCTAATAGAATACTAATTTACAACTGCCTGTGTGACTCAGTGGCTAAGGCGTCAGACACATAATCAGTAGGACACGGTTCGAGCCTTGTCAGGACCATTAATTAATTTTATAAAATGGGTCTTAAAATATTATTTAGAAGTGATATTAAATAATTGTGTATAAATAAATGATCGGCTCTCGTTAAAACCATAGATGCCTTAACATGAGAGCGGCTTCGAATGGACATTAGAGCCACATATGGTTATAAGTGAAAACTGCATCTAAGTTCCTGGATGGGATGAAAGGGCTCCACCAAATAACAATAACAATAACAGTAACAATAACAATAACAATATATATTATACATCTGATAATATATTATCAGCATACTATGTCGCTTCACATATTGATTCTTATTATTTGTATAACGGTTATTATTGTTAAAGCTGTATGTACATAAAATAAAAATAATATTAATAATATTATAAAAGTGACGAATTTTCCTTATTATTTAATTCTTAATTTTTGAACAAAATCGATTGTGTGATTAGAATATATATATATATGATTTAATATATATTGATAGATTATTTCAGCAAATAGGTCCATAATAGATCATACCAATGAACTATATATAACTTACACCATATAAGATATATTCAATTCCTAAAGGTGCCGGGGGTAAGGTAACCAAGCGAAGGAGCGAAGCCCCCACAACATCGACCAGTGTGGTCAGTCTAGCGGATGTGGTGTCCCCGGCTACTAGTGCGATGAGTGTAAACAACTACGACAGTATCCTGAGGGCGTGTGCCGATAACGATAGTCTGGTATCCAAGGCCAGCATCATCATTTCGTGAGTGACAGGCGCATCCGGTAGGTAACATAGGTAAACATAGGTAACCATGGGTAACGAATCGAACGCGTGTACAAGTATCCGTATTATACCGATGTGGTTACTTTAAACTTTAATAAATGTTATTAAATAATGCATATTAAGTTATTGGATATAATATAATCATTAATCACTAATTTGTTTGTAATGTATAAATCATGTATATTATTTTGTATTCGAATTATAATTCGTACAATATATTACCTTGTTACCTTGGTCCCTAGCCTGTTGAGCCGTGGGGGCGTGTCACGTTGAAACAAAATGTTCTCCACTTCTTCCGGTCATATACAATTTCATTTAGTTCATTGAAGCCTTTTCCGGTCCATTCTTTTATATTATCTATCCATTGTTTTTTTGGACGTCCACGGGATCTTTTACCTTCGACATTACCCTGAAGGATTATCTTGGCAAGTCCATCGCCTCTGGTCACGTGTCCATACCATTTTAGTTTTCTCCTTTTAACTGTTGTGAGGATATCGGTGAAGGGACTTGTTAATGATGATGATATTCGGTCTATTATTTCTTGATTAGTAACTCTATCAAGGTATATTATACCGAGTAATTTTCTGATGTTCTTCATTTCGAATGCTAGTATTCTTTTCTCGAGTACAATATATAGTCAGTGTAAATTAACGTTGAATAGTTCTTTATTCTTATATTAATTATCTGGAGATGTATACTATACAATGTATAGTATAGTATACATTGTATATATATACTAGAAAAATGAAAATTTAATTTAAGATATTGCACTAATTCGATATATCCTTTAATCCACTTCACTTAAATATCCATTGAAACTAATTATGTATGCATAATATTTTTCGGTTAACCAAATTACTATTGCCAGTATTTCCCTTTCTATATTTCTGTATTTCCCTTTCTAGGTACCTCTGTTCGATATTAGAAAGCGTATTAAATGCGAATGTAATAGGAACATTGTTCTGAAGTAGTACTGCTCCGAGTCCTCTTCATGAAGCTTCTACTTGTATTTGTGTAACTATCTCTAGTTTGTAGTATCCAAGTGAATTGCATATAGCTTCTTTGATTCTAATGAAGTCATCTGTATTTGTCTTTCTCAACTTCTTCTTTTAGGATGTCCCGTAATTCTGCTGTTATTGTTGCAAGGTTTGATATAAATGTAGAAATGTATGTTGCTATTCCTATGAATTCTATTAGATTCGTTGAATGCCTCTACTGCCTTGATCATGTTCTCATTAATGTGTACTCATTGTGTACGCATGCATGTACCCTTCTCGTCGAATATAAGTCCGAGAACTGTAGTGAATTAGTTCTGATAGCACATTTATCTTCATTAAAAACCAATACGTGTCTATTCGCTACCTTCATAAGTTTAATGAGATTCTCGGCATGTTCCTTATGTCCTATTCCATATACTCCAATATAGTCTGCTATAGATGTTGTATCTGGTTATTTTTCCATAATGAATCCATTCTTTCTTGAAAAATATCCTGGCTCAAATTCAGTTCGAATGTCATTCGTTTGATCTGAACTGCCCAAATGGGGTGCTTAATTAGGTTAGTTTACTTGATTTATCGTCCAAAGTTACTGACCAGTAGCCTTATGTTCATCCAGTTTGGAGAATAATTTTGCTCCTTCTAGATTGAAAGTCATCTCTTCTAGTGTCGGTTTAGGGTAATGCGATATAGATATCGCATCGTGTAGATTCTTGGGGTTAACAGCTAATCCTGATTTTCCCTGAGCTCTTTCTAGAGTATTTTTTTCTAAGCTAGATACACAGTCTTTTGGTTTACTCTCTCTATTACATTTATTTCTACTATGTTATCTATAGATACTATGGACTATAGTTCGCGTTTTACTTCTTCCCGTATGGCGATGGGTTAAATTCGCGTAGTTTTGACTACGGGTTATACCAAAACCTCCTATAACTCAGAGGTTATAGGAGGTTATGCAGAGGTATTTGTTATACTGGTAGGTCTAGACTCGTACATTGGTCATTAACAGAGAACAAACAATACATTACTCTCGAGAGTCTATAGATTCTAGAGTAGTGTATTGTTTGTTTTATGTTATTGACCAGTGTATGCTAATAAGTTGCAATGCACACGATGAAGTTAATACTAGTATGGCTGGTCCATATGTGTCTACTACGTAGAAGATAGCCGTGGTAATTTATTCTCCAAATCTTATTGGAAATGTTGTCCTCTATTCTGTAGTAATCCGCCATTATACGTCGTAAGCTGTACTATTCTGCCACGTAAGGGATATATCATTATCGTATCTTTATATATTCTAATTGGTAGATTATTTTCTTGTGCACCGCTATCTATATACACCTATATACTTCTTCTCCTCTTCGTATTCTGTATTACAACGTTTGTATATATGTCGTAATGATGCGTCTGTTATTGCGTTAATGTTAAGTTTGTGATAGTCTTGTCTTTCTGGTTTCATGTTATTACCATTTGCCAGACATACCTTTGGCCAGTGTCCTTTGGGGCTGCAAGTATGACATGTTGACTCTGCTACCTGACAATGTTGTATGCCTCTGTTATGAGTACAACCACCGTAACAGCATGACGTGTTACTTGATGTTGTGTATGCTTTCTTGTGTGTTATTGTACTTTGCTTTCCCGTGATGTTCTTTATTAAATACATATATCTTCTTCTTTTCACGGAACTGTTCTAGGTTGTTTTGAGTATTCTATATAAAATTGCAATTTCGTTGCTTTGTCTAGTATCAAGGTTTCATCATTTGCTAGTAATTCTTCTCTTAACTTTGGATGCTGTCTCTTATCTATGATGTATTCGATGAGTACGTCGTCTCTGATTCAGTGAATTTTCTTTATCTGCATGTAGTCTCGTAGTGATCGAGTCTATTTTAACATCAGCCTTTCATAGTATATTAAACATGTTATATCTAGATTAACGAAAAGTGCATCTTGGTTCGATGGTTTTTTGTAGGCGTTTCCAATAATCTTCTAATTTCTTATCGTTATCTTCCACCGATCATGTATTGTATACATGTATTGTATATATATATATTGAGTAAGGTTCGACCCACCCAAAAGAGTACATAAATAACATAACTTTTCTGTAATGGTACTATCCAGTAATGTATTGTATTGTTAGAATGTACATATTGATAGAATATCAACATAATAGCATAATATACTTTTAATGAAAACATAACAGTAGCATAATAGCATTACAAAGTAATAGCAGCATAATATACATTTAATGGCAACATAATAGCAGTATAATGGCACAATGTAAACATTTGAGGCTATTAAATATGCTTTGATGTTGCTCTTATGGGGCTATTACTGTTTTCTAGGATCATCATAATGATGATGTACTTCGTTATGGTTTAATTCCACTAATATGTAACTCTTAACATTTGAAAAATCCGGAAATACGTTCAGTGAAGTGTGTTTTCATGATACATTTTCATTCTAAGGTCCTATATGTCAATAAATCCAAATTTCGATATATTTCAAATTGTTTATTTTTTATGATTATTATGCATTATGAATCACAATGTATGATACATTTGGCAACAGGTGTTCTATATATTTCAATAAATCTACTTATATGGTATTTTTATTAAATATTTGGTAACTATTATTTACCAACAAATATATTAGGTTATAACCAATATATATATATATATAACCAATAGGTAATTATAATTACCCGAATTAGCCCAGCTAATAGTAATAGTTTCATAATAGCAGCACAATATCATATTTAATAGCTTCACATGTTTACATTGTGCTATTATGCTGCTATTGTGTTGCAATTAAATGTATATTATGCTGCTATTAATTTGTCATTCAATTATACTTACTTATTTTGTTTGACTACGCTGTGCGTGAGCAATCGGCCGTCCGTGGGAGAGATTATTGTGTTGGGGGGAAAGCATGGAAGAAAAAGTATGTCTTTAGATGACATTTGAAGGAGGAGGCAGATGTCATTGTTCGAAGGTAGTATGGTAGGGAGTCCCAATGGTAAGGGGCTGATAAAGCAAATGAGCGTATATGGGAGGAGTGGAGGTTGTGTGGGTGGGGTGTAGTAAGAGAAAGGTGTTGGAGGATCGGGTGTGGATTGGAGTAGTGGGTGTATTTAGATGGAGAAGAGATGCAAGGTAGGCGGGGGAGTTGTGACGTATGGCTTTGGTGATTGTCAGTGAAAGTTTGTATTTAATACGGTAGGAGACTGGGAGTCAGTGTGGTTGTTTGAGGAGAGGTGTAATGGAATCAGATGAACGACGGGGAAGTAGATGGACGCAACATTTTGAAGACGTTGCAGTTTAATAAGTTTGTATGCGGGGAGATTTAATAGTATGTTGTTGCAATAGTCGAATAGGGGGAGTATATAGGAGTAGGCTATGGTAACAGCAATTGGGAGGGGGTTGTGTGGCGAATTAGGTGGAAGCAGTTTATATGGTAGTGGATTGATTTGTGCATGTGTGCAATGTGAGTATCAAGGGAAAGAGTGGAGTCGATGTGTAGGCCAAGGTTACGGACACGTTTAGAGTATAGGATGGTAGTCATGTTTAGTAGAATGGGGTGGTTCAGGGAGGGTGGAGTAACGTAGGCCCTAAGTCGTAGGGGTAAGTAGAGAAAAATAACTTCGGTTTGGTGGGGTTAAGTTTAAGGGAGTTGGATCCATTGGTGTATGGAGTTGATACAAGAGGAGAGTCGGTTGGGGCATGAGTGGGGAATCTGTGCAGTTGAGGTAGAGTTGATCAACTCTACATTCGAAAGTCATCAGCGTAGGTATGAAAGGAAATGTCTGGGTAGGTAAAGATTTGGAATATGGGGAGGAGGTAAATGTTAAAAAGGAGAGGACAAAGAACAGAACCCTTGGGAACACCATGGGTGATAGAGCGGGGTGGAGATGAGTGTGAGTTGATCCTAACAGTGGAAAAACGATTGGAAATATAATTATGCTGATGTTATGTTGCTATTTAATGTCTATTATAGGAACTATTATTAGAATATCAACATAATATCAGCATAATATACTTTTAAAATTAATAGCAGCATAATAATAGCATAATATACATTAAATAGCAATATAACAGCAGCATAATGGCATTATAAATTAATAGCAGCATAATAGACATTTAATGCCAACATAATAGCAACATAATAGCATGTAAACATTTGAGGCTATTACATATGCTGTTATGCTGCTATTATGAGGCTATTACTGTCTGCTGGGAGCCAACCACAGAGCTAGAGCATTGATGTAAATAAAACTTTTATTTACATCGATGAGCTAGAGAGAAACTTTCTCTCCAGCTCTATGGAGCCATCATACCAGATCAGGCTTCGAAGCCTTGTGACTACCAACAATTTAAATAGTTTGGGCATTCCATAACAAATAACTTTGGTGAATCATATTTCTCCATTTAAATAATGGTGGCGCATTTTAGAATAGGCTACATATATAAATAGTATTTATTATAATTAATAAAACTAAAAAAATAACAAATAACAAAATAAAACTATAGGTTAATATAATTGTACAGTTATACAATATAAACCAAATATAAATATAAATTATATAAAATCATTGATTTGTATTGGGGGCATAGACTTATAACAATACCTCCTATAACCTCGAGGTTATAGGAGTTCTTGGTATAACCAGCAGTCTATAGACTACTATGTCTATGATTGGGGGACCCAATACAACCATAGACATTATAGTGAGTTTTATATATATATATATATATATATATATATATATATATATATATATATATATATATATATGACTCGATATCATAAAGCTAAAGAGAAATCTTCTCTTTAGCTCTATGCTCAATATCTATGAATAAAACTAATTTTATAAAATATTAAAAAGTGTATTTTAAGAATAACTAAAATGTTTAAAATATCCCAATCGGTAAAATATATCAATCAATGAAAATTAGAATATATATGTCAATACAAATAATCAATTTTCTACTTATTTGGGTTTTTAAATTTGAATTGCTGATATAGAAAAATAATAGTACTTATCCTAGTTATAATAATATATTAATATCCTCCTACATGTAACTAAATTAATAATAATTATATTAAACCATAAATAAATATATCATCTTTGATTAATAATAATGTTTATAAATATAACAATTTAATTGAATATATACCGAAATTTATTTCTATATACGCATGACTGTTATTTATAAACATGGCTAGTATAAACAAATATTATAATAGAATTATTTAAACATCTATTTTATATATATTTAATGATATTTGTATATATAAATGTATACATAATATATAAATAAAATAATATTAATTTAATTCAGTTATTTTTATTCTATTGACTTTCGTATTTATTAATATATTATATTATTTTAAATTATGCATAGTCATTCTAGCATTTTATCATAATCCATAATAATTATTCTGCAAACATCAAAATCACGATATGCATTATTGCAAATTAAATTATAATTATATTCAACTTATTTATCTATAGTATATTTCGATGTTAAAGATGATAATTTTTTATTATAAAATAACAGTATATAATATTAATTAAATTTAACTTTTATTGTATACAAATTTTCTAAATATTTAACAATTTGTTAATAAATTAAAAGTTTTTTTTTTAATATTGATAAATATTATATTAGATTATTTTAGAATATTTATAAGTATAATTTAGGTTTTTGTAGACATTTTAATATTGTAAGTGTTTATATAGAATTATCTCGAATATTTCCGCCGATTATAATTATAGAGTTCTATGTAGGCGGTACTTATATATAACTCAAATTCATTAAATATGTTTCGCACTATTGTACAATTTAAAATATTTTGATTAATATGTATACTATATATATATATATGTATAATACAATACACAGACTTGCATATATACATATGCGGTACGTATATCATATCTATCAGAATATTTTAAATTATCCATTAGTTCGTAACAGATTTATAATTTTATATAAATACTGCTCATATTGAACTCTGGTATTTTAATAATAATAATTACCTGTCTTCTTCAAAATTCTTGTTTACATATATATTAGATTTCATTTTGAAATCTGCATATTCTTAGATATGTATCTATACTCATAATACTCATAATTATAGATAATAGCGAATATGACCACTTTTGTTTTTATTACGATTTCCGAAATCAAAAATATTTTATATGTATCTATATAATTTAAGATTATAATAACAAATAATGTATATATCTTGTAATACATACTATATTTTCATTCTTAATATTAGTTTATTGTGTAAAAATAGTATTACGACAAATACCGAAAGAGTATTTTATATTTAACCCCATATCATATATCGTAATTAAAACAAACGGGGGAAATATTCAATATATATATCATAATTATCATTGACCAATTATGCATATATACAAGATATGGCCATAAATATATACTAATATGATTATTGATGATTATTAATATATAATATATATGTATATTTGTGTAATTTAATAAATAAAATAATAATATATATTATTATTCAGAGTTGTTGTTTTTTTGCGGTTTTTTGTGAAGAATATTGGTTGTTTGTTTATTAAATAATTTATATTAATAAATTTGTATATTGAATGTTATTTTTAATAAATACTTTTATAATTATTAAATATTTTGTGTATATTATATTAAAAAATATTATAGTATAATTTATACAAAGATTCAGTAAATTTGTTCCAAATTATATTTTTATTTCTGCCAGGTATTTATATTAAATGAATAACTTTATATAATATACATAATATATTTATTAATATATATAATATTGATACTAATATTAAATGATACTATAGTATTGAAATTAATATATTTATCATTAATTATTTTATATAATTTTTTTTTATAAAAAAACCAAATAAACCATTTTTATTGATTAAAATAATCAAACAATCCTGTAATTATTATATATTATAAACATATATATTTAATTTTACCTATCATATTTTTTATAACAAAATATATTTTTTTACTTATCTCGAGTATTGAAGAATGTTGAATATATATTTATATACATAATCATATTAGTATTTTCTATTATTGTAATGGTTTTTATATTTATGTATTCGATTAAATATATATTTATATAATGAATATATCACTTCAATACTATAGGGTCAGAACCAATCCGGTTCAGGCGGTAATGAGAAGAAAGATGGTGATAAGGTTATGAATATTATAATATATATATATACAGGTTCTTTCATTCTCTATTTCACAATGTATAAAATAATAATTATATTTATTAGAAGAATTTTGTTAATTTTCTGTTTCATTTTATAGTTTATAATATCAGTATTCGTTTTCATCCTAAATATATAATATATCATATTTTCTGTTTTCATCGCCCATCAAATATGAAAAAGTATGTATATTTATTAAATAATATTTATATCGATTTTTTTTATAATTTCTTACTTATTTAAGTAAAGAATATTAATAACTGGATAACTATATTTTTTATAGTATGTAGATCATTATTTACAATGTAATTAAAATACCCTTTTAAAATGTAAAATAATATATCCATTTAGTTATATATATATATATTTTGTGTTTAATTTATTATTTATATTAACAGGAAAAGAAACGTAAGTACGAACCTCCAGTGCCTACTAGAGTGGGTAAGAAGAAGAAGAAGATAAAGGGACCCGATGCTGTCAATAAACTACCAACGGTATTATAAGCATCAGTTTATTAAATCATAGCACACCATAAATATTGCTTCATCTTTTCAAGCATAATATGAAATTTGATGACGGAAATATTATTTAAAATTTTAAATATAGAACTATTTCATTTGATGTAGAATGAAAGCATCTTATCAATACATTATACTATTACGTAATTATCATTCAGGTCACACCACACACTCGCTGTAAACTGCGTCTTCTTAAACTTGAGCGTATCAAGGATTATCTGCTCATGGAACAAGAGTTTATCCGAAACCAGGAGCAACTGAAACCACAAGAAGAAAAACAAGAGGTATATTATTACACCTATTTTATGTTAAGTATAGCTACAAAACTAATATATTTATATTTATATACAGATACATATATATGTAAGTCAGGTATGGTCAAATATAATTCTCTTTCATAAAGAATCAAATACAATAATTTATATAATTTTTTATTCAAATACTAAAATAACTTCACAATTTATCCCATATTACTTCTATCTTCATCTCATATAATACAATTCATTTATCGATTAAAAATGGTTGTAAAATCATTATATTGTTAAATATTAATTATATATATATATATATATATCTATAGATATTTATTAATAGTATCATTATTATAAATAATGTTATTTAATAATAAGTTAAAGACATCTTAAATTACTACACAAATTATCCTTTATTTATCGCTATATGTCTCAAATGACCTCATCTAAGATTACTTATTACCTAAATACTTTATTTAATAAATTTTATTATCTTTTGATATAATAAATTATTATTTTTCTCACTAAAACATGAAATATGTTCTATATAAAATATAATTTTATAAAATCCAGATTCATAAATGTACTAACTATTACAATAATTTTAAAATATATATTCCATTTAATTAATAATTTATATATGTTCATATTGTAGTTAAGCTATATTTGATTAAATACAAATACACCAATATATTTAAATACTAATCGACCCAATCCCTATTAAATGTGAATTAACTGCACTTCTCATTACATCATTACCTCAGGAAGAGCGTTCCAAGGTCGATGACCTGCGAGGAACACCCATGTCAGTGGGATCACTAGAAGAGATTATCGATGACAACCACGCTATCGTGTCCACCTCTGTTGGTAGTGAACACTACGTCTCTATTCTTAGCTTCGTTGATAAGGATCTCCTCGAACCAGGATGTTCAGTTCTCCTCAACCATAAGGTATGAACTAAGCTAGTGTATCATACGTGTTTATATTATATATGCAATCACTTGATATTGTTAATAATAATAATACAAATAATTTAATAATTATTATACAAATGTGAACACTATTAGAAATATTACACTATATTGTAAATTGTATTCTAAGGTTTTAATTACACGGCGATATAAATCTGCAACATTGCTGATTATGACCTCTTTTAGTTACTAACTATAGTATATTATAATGGAAATGTAAATATATGATTTATATAATGTCAGACTCACACAATTAACTTATAGATGATATCAGCTCCAAATGATCGCTGCCTTAATATCATAGATTCTAAATGCAAATACTAATTCAGTATACATTGTATGAATACATGTGCTATAGGTACATGCTGTAGTTGGAGTGTTATCCGATGATGCTGATCCTATGGTTACTGTGATGAAACTTGATAAAGCTCCTAAGGAATCTTACGCCGATATTGGTGGCCTAGACGCTCAAATCCAAGAAATTAAGGTACTAATATATTTACATCAAGATTAATATAGAATATAATCTGTTATTAATTTGAATATCCTAAAATGATGATTATACAATAATATATAGCCAATTTTGTTAAGCAACAGATAATTTAGTTTTTTATATAGGTAAATTTCAATTTCTCAATAATTTATCTACAAAATTATCAGAATATAAATATTCAATAATTTTTAAATTATGTTTATTTGTATACCGTATATTCTGCAAATAGCTTAAATTATATATATATATATATATATATATATACAAATTGTCATAATATATATTTGTATAAGTATAAATCGTGTATAAATATTATGTTACAAATTCACGGGTATATCCTGCCTGTACCCGCCTAATGTATATATATATATATATATGAAATCGTATACATTATTATTTTACCCTTGTATATATTATAAAATTATGTTAATATTTATTTGTATCAAGAATAGTATTTTATATATATTTGTGTGAGTTATTGATATCCTTAATTAAATAGCAATTCATATATAATTATTTCTGGTATATATATAGCTAAGATTTTGTGAAACTAAGACAACACTACCTATATATACAACTTAATTAATAATTACTACCTGCCTGAATCACTGAAATAAATTTAAGTTCGGTGCGGTTTCCATACAACAATGTTTCTAATGCTCTATTAAATTACATAAATTAGATTGTACTCGCCAAATAGTTATTTTTATCATTTCAAACCAACATATCCTATTGCTTTGTTATATATTAGCTATGAACAATTAGTTTTCATCATATAAATAATAATTTAAAACATTATTTTACATTTTAAAAGTGTATAGTTTGATACAAATTTACATTATAAACAACATATATTTCCTAAAATTACAAGATTTCGCTTAATCGTGTTATATTTTTCCATAGAAAAATCTTTACATATATTATATATCTTCACATCATTACATTGTTACCCATAGGAATCTGTAGAATTACCTCTAACACATCCTGAATACTACGAAGAGATGGGAATCAAGTCTCCTAAAGGTGTAATCTTATACGGAGCCCCAGGAACTGGTTAGAGCACCCCCCACCCATATTCCCTCAATACTAGTGTAACATCCACCCCCCGTATGTTCAGGTAAGACTCTATTGGCTAAAGCTGTGGCCAATCAAACATCAGCTACTTTCCTCAGAGTTGTGGGATCAGAACTCATACAGAAATACCTGGTTTCAACTTATAGCTGCAATTTATATTATTACGCACACATTCATTTTATTTATTAATTATAAATTAAATTATGATAACAATAATTGAATTATATTCCTTTACGAGTGTAGCAATATTTTCGATCATACGCGGCTCTATCTATACAAGTGCATTTGTTTACACAAACACACACCTGCTTTACATAGGGAGATGGACCTAAACTCGTCAGAGAATTATTCAGAGTAGCAGAAGAACACGCCCCTTCCATTATTTTCATCGATGAAATTGATGCCGTCGGAACAAAGAGATACGAGTCTAATTCGGGAGGAGAGCGAGAGATCCAGCGAACTATGTTGGAACTGTTGAATCAACTCGATGGATTCGATACGAAAGGAGATGTCAAGGTTGATAAGTAATCTATCAGCATCGTATACTGTATCTAGCTTAAAGAGTAGATCTGAAGTATTCTCATGTTAAAGTTATGCTTTTATAAGTTTCATACTAGTTGATATTAAATTTAATTTATAATTCAAATATATATTTCTATATCACTATAATGTATTTTAGTAGGTCAATAATTATAATTCATATTATTAATTTATAAAATCTATTTAAAACTATTTTAATATATATTTAAAGCATAATAATTTTATAATAATATAATATATTATTTAGACATTTAAAAACTATAATCAATCTTAATTATTTAAATGATCAGCTTTTTAATAAAACCCACTTTTGTAAATACTATAATATATATAGTATCTTTTTGAAATCAAACTTGAAATTTAATTTACAATTTTTTCTTTTTATAAGTATAAAATATTTAAAATATAATTTAAATAAATTATTCTTATATCATTTTATTTACATTTGTAGAATCAATTTAGAATAATTATTTTAAACATACATGCTTCATTCAATAATTTTAATTCAATTAATTGAATTTAAAGTAATGATAAAATATATATTATTGATTGATTGATAATTTATTTAAGCAAATACATAGATGAAAATATAATCTAAAGTATAGATATTTTCTAACGATAACATACGTTATAGAAATAAACAAAGAATAATTGATGTTTATTTTATTTAAATATTCAATATTTTTTATATTTTCTTCTTTCAAACTGATTAAAATTTATTATTCAAACTAAGTTATATTTTGTATTGTATGAAATAATAACAATAGAATATATCTTACAATGATTAATATAGATTTGATAAATATAAAATAAGTAGTAATGCTTTTACATCAATTCTTATTTTAAAACTTGTAAACATTATACACATATTTAGCACCACAGCGCACTATTCATATTAAAAGTATAACATATATATAAATAAATTATACAAATTTCAAATATTTGTATGTATTATATTATCTTATTATTTATAAAAATAGATATTTATGTCAGATATTATAAAATTTGTTAAAATATCAAGTTTATTAATTAAAATTAAGTAATATTTATTGATTTCTCTTAATCCATAAAATTATCTCGAATTAATAGTAATTTATATAATTATAATTTCAAATATATTTAACTCATTGAATTACTCACATATGGATTATCTATATATTGTATGTGTACAATTATATAGGAATCGAGTTATTAGATATTTTCTAAATTTCTGTATTTATTAGAATCTATATAGAATTCATAAATATTTGTTATTTTATCATATCGTTTTGAGCTATAATATATGTACTAAATTTGTTATATAAAATGTTCAGTATTCGATGACTAATATTATTCATTTAGATTTCAAAATATATTCATAGAGCAATTATAATATATAATTCCCAATAACATTATTTTATTTATATATATACAAATTAATTTATTAAATTTAAATAAATATTTACAATATTGTATTTTTTTATGGGAACAAATTAGTAGAATGGAATTATTTTTAATTTTATATATATACAATGACATAAAGTAAATATATATATATATATATATATATATAGCATTCGGTATTAGAAATATCAAGGACAAACTATATATACATATCATGGGCCACTCTAATTTTTATATTTTATAATTGTATAATATATTATAATTTTTATGATAACACATATTTTTTTATTTAGATAATTAACTATTTTAGTAGTAAATATAAAAATGTGCCACTCTATTCTCCATAAATATTTATATATAGTAAATATTAATAAAATACAATAACATAATAATAATCAGATACATATTTGACTATATATAAATATATACCATTCAATGCCAGAACCTCTAATAAAAGATATAATCAAATAAAAATACGAATTATCTATAGATTAAGACACTTATATTTTCAATATAGCTAATTCATGTAACATAATACAGGTAATCATGGCAACAAACAGAATAGACACCTTGGACCCAGCTCTAATCAGACCCGGACGTATCGATCGTAAGATTGAGTTCCCTCTGCCCGATGAGAAAACTAAACGCCATATCTTCAACATTCACACCAGTCGTATGACCTTGTCAGATGATGTCAATGTCGAGGAGTATGTCATGTCTAAAGATGATCTTTCCGGTGCCGATATTAAGGTATGCATTATCATTTGCGAAATCAAATAACCCTTTTTAAAGTTTGAAATATAACAATGTGGCCATATCATTTTAAATTACCTATTTCATAATACTAATATATTAATTATTAAATTTTAAATATCTATAAAATCATATTTAGCTAATGCTTGTATGTCAAATAGAATTCATAATGAATAATTTTAAAACGACACTAAAACTATAAATTAAAATATTTAACATAAATGTTAATAAAATTGTTATATATGTGTTTTTTATATTTGTTTGTATATATTTTGTTTATTATTTATTCTCATGATATATATTTTAATTGCAATGGATATAATGATGTATATTTTACATTTTTTTATTTGAACTTATGAATGACATATATTTCAGGAAATAATTTATTTTCAATAAATTATAATTTATAATTATATAATAATTAATTTTATTTAAAATTTGTAGTATACCATCATATATATATATCTCATATTTTTTTATAATGGTAATTTAAAAAAAAAATTACATTGTTTGTTTCTAAATATGTGTATAACTTATAGAAATATCCATAAGATAAAAAATAAAAATTGTATTATAAATATTTTATATCTTAATTTTTAGCATCTGAAAATATTATTTAAAAAAAAAAAATTTATTTAAATTATAAAAATAATATACATTACTATACTGAACATTTTGCAGGCAATCTGTACTGAAGCTGGATTGTTAGCTCTTAGGGAGAGAAGAATGAAAGTGATTAACGAAGATTTCAAGAAGGCTAAGGAAAGCGTGTTATATAGGAAGAATGAAGGAACTCCTGAGGGACTCTATCTATAATTGAATACAATACAATATAATATACATTCACTTTGTTTATACATGGCAATCATGCATAATTAAATAATTTATTAAATAGAATATTGTTTATTAATTATTTTGTAAACAAATATACAACATACATTGATAATAATCTATAAGTAAATTTATTTTTAATTTGTATCTTAAATATATAAATATTAAATTTGAGAGTAAAATAGCTTGATAGGAATGAATTTATAAATTTTTATAATGTAATTTTTTATAAAAATAATAATGATATACTTTAAAATATATGATATTATTTTAATAATAATTTCATATACAATTTTATTAAAATATAATTAAAATTACAATTAAATGATAATTAAAAACTATTCTTATATTTATTCATAATTGTATAATGTTATTAGTATAATTAAAATAATAACTATAATGTTAGACAAACTAATATGATTTGATTTTTTATCATATTCAACATTTTTTGCAGTAGTATTTTTGTAAATTTATTTAAAATTAACTTATTTTTAATTAACACATCTAATTAAGTATACATTATTTCTCATATTATCATCATTCATATTCATTTATTAAATACATTTTATATATAGTAATTCTGTATTAAATTTAATTTCAACTATAATGCAATTATTTTCTAATAGCTGATGGCATAACATCTTATATACTAGAAACAACATAATTTGGGATTTAATATTTAATAATATACACACATTTTTATAAAGTTAACTTTGTTTAAATAATTTCTGTTGGTATTTTAATTAAGTATATACTAGTATATATAAAGCATTCTAATAAAATAATTATAGTTTCTATTATAAATACTATGTTTATTAACTCTTATATACAGGTCTAAATGACTAATACGCAATGTCACCTTCTAGTACACTGGTTGAAAGCTTGTTCACTAATTTGTTAACATACAATGATACTCTCATTGAAATAAAATAGTAATATGCACACGGTTGGTAGGCATTAAACAATTTATAAATATATTAAAGTTAGTGGAAAGCTTTGAATTAAATTATTAATCGAATAAATAGTCTCCTATTTTTCGAATTACAAACGAATTATTTATTTTAATATATTTATCTTTTATTGGATGAAAAAAATAATTCACTACCCATATATAAAATCGTAATTGATTACATGAAAAATATATATTATTTTGTTTATATCTAACAGATTAAATCAGGATGTTGAAACTAATCAAATTTTAAATAGAATAGGTTTTTTGATTTAATTTAACATATATGACAAATTATATAGAAATTAATTTTAAATTGAATTTTAATAAACTTGGAGACTAGTAGATTAGTAACATTATTTAAATAACTATAATTTTATACCATCCCATATATTATAAAGGTTTATAATTTAAGAAATATATAACATCGTCTACAAAATTAGTTACATTTCTAGATATGAATTTTTAGCCGAGATCAAATTAATTTAGATATGATCTTACTAACATTGCTCTTGCTCTTCTTTTTAAACTAAGCATATTAGTATAAATTCTACATCTTAGAAATGGGTATTATTGTAAGCCGCTTTAAACAGTTATGTTAATAGTGAAGATCATAATATTGACTTTGTTTAACTTTATTGAAATTATCAGGTAATCTTTTAGATATTGTTGCTTCTGATGAAGTATGTATATAATTAGTTTATCTCAAAGTTTATAGTGACTGATTGATAGTAGTGATCTTAATATTTCGCGGATATTTCAAACGGGTTGCATGTGTACGATAAATACTTATTATAAATGATCTTGAACATCACATATGTTTTAAATTAGATTACCGATTTGTAGTAAAAATGAAGCTAGTGGAGTTATTTCATTTAATCAACGAACTAATCTTTGTTTCTTAGATTATAAAGGAGGGACCCTGTACACTGTACAGTGTACAGTAGGAGAGATTGTTTTGGTAACTTTTTTAGATATATTAAAAATTGCTTTTTAGCATATGTAATATATAAAAACAATGTTAACAAATGTTTTAACATTTTTAAAATAAAAAAATCAATAATGGAAATTTTAATTTATTTAAATTTTTTCTAAATCAAAAAAAATATTATATTATATATGTCTATAACCATTATATTAATATAAAATTAAAGTATAATAATAAAAATAGCATAAACTTATTCAAAAAATTACTTTTATTGAGAATGTTAACAACAAATTGATTTTGTAGTAAACTAGTCGTAAAAAAAAATTGTTAGAAAAATAAATATTTTTTTTATTGTACCATGTAGATATCTATTATAAGCTCACAACAAATGTTGATGCCTTATCATACTAATTTATCAAAAAAATAATCGAATAAATTATATTAATATATAAATAACAAAATTAATTTTTACGTAATTTTTTACTTTATTAATATTATAATATATGTCAAATATTTTATTTTTATGACAATGCATACTTTCACAAATACATAATATATACAAAGATTTTCCGAAGGATTGCTTCGCAAAATCTTTGATATATATAAGTAATATTTTTTATTTATGGAAATTTACATTGTATCATAAATTCAAATATTTCTTCATTAAAGTGTTTTTGCTTTATCAATATTAAATACTTGTTGATGAAACTTCACAAATATGTTTATTATGAAATGTATCACCTACTGTTAGCGAGCTACCACAAATTTCAAAAACAGGCTACCCTATAGAGAATTCTCTATCAATCGCATGGAGTGGTAAACTAATATTGTGTATGTTGGTATGAAAATAGTGAAGGATTTGTAAACCAACATTTTCGAAAATATTTGTAATTTGCGAATTTTAAAAGTATTGTAAATAATTAACGGTTTCAAATTTCTATATTTTATTTGAAAATAAAAGAAGTTTGTAAAATATTTGAAAATAATATAAGCAAATGATTTTCGAAAATAATTTGCAAATAATATTCAAATTTTTTGATAATGAAACACGAAATATTTGAAAATAATATATACACAAATACATAATATATACAAAGATTTTCCGAAGGAAAGATATAACACTTACGCGAAATCGTGTAATTCGAATTTGTATACAAAATACCCTGGTGCCACCTATAGCGGGTTACTTTTAGGAACTATGCGTTGTTTATAATGTAAATTCGTATTTAACTATACACTTTTAAAATTTTAAATAATATGCTTTAAATTAATATTTATATGATGAAAACTAAGTGTTCATTACTAATATATAACAAACAAATATGATATGTATGTTTTAAATGCTATAAGTATATATTTAGTGAGTAAAAGCTAATTTATATTGCATGAAAATTTTACGAAAAAATTTGCGAATGATATGCAAAGTTTGTAAATGTGTTGAAAATAAAACACGAAGTTTGTAAATTTGATTATTATCAAGCAAATCCTATATTAATATAAATTAATTAATATATTAATAGATTTAATTACATTTTAAAATATAATTTTTATTGATAAATGTTTTAATTAAAAAAAAAATCTAATTTCATTTATATAATTAACGAAAAAAAAACATTAAAATATATAAAATGTTTCTATCTTAAAATTGATTTTGATTTAAATAAATTGATATACATATTTTATATTTAACGTCATTATTAAGGGTTGTATATCTATAAATATAACGGAGGATAGGTATGCAAACACCAATTAATAAAACATTGTTTATTTCAGTTAAACTAATTTTTGAATCAATCACAATGAAGGAAACAAATTTTATTTTATAAACATATATTTATTCTAGGCTTATATATTTTAAAATATATAACCATATATTTTGTTTTTATTATATTCTCCAGATCATTTATTATTGATTTGCAAATGTGTTGATGGTTGATGGTTGAATAAATATTTATTAAATTCTGAAAATTAAGTCGGCAAATGAATTTCGACAATAATTTGAAAGTTTTAAAAATGTGTCCACAAAATTTTGCAAATTATTTTCAAATTTGGTTTACTGGTTTTAGTATATTTATTGGTTATATGTATGTATATGCATGATTACAATCAATACTGATACCTATAGGTATATATATATATAGCTGACACGTGTCCGACATTGGTACCGATAAACAATGATGAGTGACGGTTTATATATATATATACACGTAAAAATGTATTCTCATATAGAATAATCCATTAATATAAGTGAGAGGGTATCGTTTTAATATAACATCATATTAAGATAACCATATTATTATAATTATAATATCTGATTTGTACTTTAAATATATTATACCTTGAAATATATACTTGTTAGTGATGTTTTCGCTATTGACATGATTGAAATCAGTTATATAATAAATCTTAATATATATCTAAAGATTTTTAAATTAATATTGCAGTTCGCCAATCAATATGATGATAAATCCAACATATATCCAAGTTATTATCAACGACATATTTGAGATATATCAGGACAGTATGTCCTCGCCATTAACAAAGTAATACCAAGGACATGTCCTTGGTATTACCTCAGCTAAGTAGATCATACTTTATAAAGATAATATAATTGTACACAATAAATGAATTAATGATGTATATGTTTTATATTAGTGTAGATATTATAATGTTATCATTATTTTAATTTCATACATTTGTAAATAAAAATACTAACTTTTAATGTATATAATTAAAAAAATAAAATAATAATTATTAATTATCTGTTCAAACTAAATGTATAAATATATATTATTGTAATTAACGTATATGCAAAATGTACACATGCAAATATATCACATAAAATATATACTATAGTGTACAAATACAATCTACTAGTTTATACATTGAAATCAGCAAATGTAGAATATGATTTAATTATAATACAGCTGTAATTTGATACTAGTCATTTTCTTGAAACAATTCTGTGTTTAACTTCATTATATGAAACAACATGTGTGTTCCACATTAATTGTATTGATTTATATATTGTACTTATTTGTTCATATAAAATAGATTTATTTTTTATTTAAGTAATTATATGATATAAAGTTTAGTGTATTAATATCCAATGATAATAATATTTCTCAAAGAAATAAATAAAGAATTTGAATAAATAAAGAGCATAGATTTAGAATTAGTTTGCTAAATTTTACATTATTATAATCATTAGATGTAATATATATATATATATATATATATATATATATATAATATTTATGCTTATTTATTTTTAAATTGTCTCATTAAGTTTATATTAATAGTAAACGTATTTAGAACATAAACATTTAATATTATATAATTTGATTAAAATATGATTATCAACATTATACATTTATAATATACATTGTTATTACTTTATAAAGAAAATTATTGAAAATATTTAATTTTTTGTTTTAAATGTTGTATATATATAAAAAAAAATTTTCAATTACCATTGTGAAATCAAAATTTATATTTTTTATTTATAAACATATATTTGTTTTAATATTTTATCAAATCTATAAATTTAATTTGTTGTTGTCACAAAGAAATAAATGTACATAAGTTAAAAATTTAATAATAGTTAATAGTTAATAATAAATGACTACAATGTTTATACTAAATGCACATTTGATATTGCACATTTAGTACTGCATGGCAGATTAGGATATAGATATATAAATATATATATATATATATATATATATATAACTTTGAATAATTGTATGAATGGTGTTCTATATAAAATATACATTTTGAATTTTGAATCTATAATTAAAAGAGATTTTGATAGTCTGCCAATCTTTTCAACCAAAGACTCCAGTACTTTTGAAGGTCAAGATCTTTGATGGGATGCACGTGGGCAGGAGTTCCGTCTTCGTAAGCTATCACCAAGAGAGCTTTGTCTATTTTCTGAGGTGATGATCGTGTTGCATTATTGTTAAGAAATTAACTATTTATATAATACACCGATTATATAATAGGTACATGTGTATTTATTAAAGGGAGAAAAGGGAATTCTTAATTTTATATATAAATATATATATATATATTTAATTAAATAAATTTATATAATAGTCAAAATATATTTAGAATTATTAAATGGATATATATAGAATATTAAATAATATAAAAAATTCTATATATATATAATATATTATATAAAATATATATAAATCATTATTACTAAAAAGTAGTATTGTACTACTGCACATTCAGTATATATTAAGTATATTAAATATATTAAGTATATTAATATTAGTATTAATATTAGTATTAATATTAAATTCACTTCCTATATGATCAAACTAATTTTTCTATGAAAAAATATTATTTGTACTACTATTTATATTAATCTTCGTGTACATAAATATAATATTCAGTGATATATTTAATTTTATATAATTAATTACAATATTAGATGTCTATACCTTCGATGATTGTAAATCTAAAATTGTATGCCCAGTCCTTAACGCACTACAATAGAATCGCACAAATGAGTGTGGCCTATCCTTACTGTTACTATTTCTAAGCATTACTATAGCTAGCTGTTAAGGGTACCAGTTAACTCGGACCACTTTTAAAATAAACTAGGAACACTTGTGAAGAAAACTCGGACCACTTTTATGCTATAACCCATATTATAGAAGTATACTATATATAGTTATTTTAAACTGGTCCGAATCTTCTTCAAAAGTGGCCCGAGTTTATTTCAAAAGTGGTCCGAGTTGACTGGTATTCGCTGTTAATATGGGTATACCTAATAGAGTTGCATCACGGCTGGAACTGCATGATCATCTCTACTCTATAGTTACTACCGCTTATACTTAACATGCTATCTATAGCCTATCTCCAACGATTTGTGCTAGGAAAGATATAACACTTACGCGAAATCGTGTAATTCGAATTTGTATACAAAATACCCCAGTGCCACCTATAGCGGGTTACTTTTAGGAACTACGTGTTATGTATAATGTAAATTTGTATCAAACTATACACTTTTAAAATGTTAAATATTATGCTTTAAATTAGTATTTATATGATGAAAACTAAGTGTTCATTACTAATATATAGCAAACAAATATGATATGTATGTTTTAAATGCTATAAGTTTATATTTGGTGAGTAATAGCTAATTTATATTGCATGCAATTTAATAGAGCAATGAAAACATTTTTGTATGAAAACAGAGCCAAACCCAAATCTATTTCAGTGATTCGATACTACTGCTAGCAGCGGCATCGGGTATTACTAAATTAAGTTGCATGCATAGGGAGTGTTATATCTGCTTCGCAAAATCTTTGCTATCTCTATGTATATATGTTTAATTATTATATTATCAGTGGATATATACTAGTCCTATATGACGAATGAACCTTAGTTTATACTGGTGAGGTAAGGGGTTCTAAGGCTTATAAACTCAATTGTGAACATATATTTTCATTTTAGAAATATCTGTTATATTATTTTAATTAAAACATTTTTTAAAAATATGATTTTAATTAAACAGATGCATTTTTGAAGCCTATATCGCAAATTTGTAAATTTGTTTTGATTAAAATTGGTTAATTTGATTAAATTATTAAAAATACACCAATTTTGTTTAAATTATCGATTTATTAAATGATTTTATTGAAATGTGTATGAATTAGATCAAATATATATATATTCATATCGTACAAATGGTTAATTCATGTTTAATTTTTATAATGAAATGGTAAAGTTTCAATGCTGAACTTAGTTTCAATTCATTATTTCTCTTTGTAAAAAACCTATTAGTATACAAAATAATGACATTGTAATATAACTATGATATCATAAATTTTAGTAAATATTATAAATAATATATATATATATATATATATATATATATATATATATGTATATATACTATTTAATGATAATAAATATTTATAATTATTAAATAATTATAATATTACAATATAGTTAAATTATATATTTTATATTTTATGATTTAAAAATATGTTCTTATTTATATTTCTAATATAAAATTGATGTATTTTAATTGTTAAAATATATCATAATACACATTATATTAATACTAGGTTATTAAAGTATGTTGTTCTAATACAACATTACCAGGATAATGATTCCTTAGAAATAATCATATCGAAAACCTTAACAATATAATATTGGAGTATTAATATTGATATTATATTTAATATACTTATTTTAAAATTCATCCTACTTCACTTTATTCACCCTATATACTTATATATATATATATATTAATTTATATTATTTATTTTCGATTAGATTTAAATTTGTAAATACAATAAAAGAATTAATAAATAAATAATTACAACCAAAATAGTATACATTGAATTAATAACAGCCAATATACATCATTTTATTTTAGAATGTAAATTATCTTGAATTTTATAATAAAAAGAAATGTGTGTTCACTATCATTGTCTATCTTCTATGTAATTTTGTATTCGATTCAGATATGTAGTGATTATAGATATCATAAATAATTTGAGTAAATTTAAAATATATTAAAAGTAATTAAATTTAATAACTATTTTAGACAAAATTCCTATCAGGAAGTAGTTACAAGCAGGTTAACACTCAAATAAAAAGAGAGATGAAGAAAGCTAGGGAAAATTGGATTAACCAGAAATGTATAGACATTGGTGACTGTTTAACCAGGAATAACACCAAGAGAGCCTACCAAATTGTCAAAGACCTAACTAAACCGAAGGATAATGCCGCTGTAAATATACAAGATAAACATGGCAAATGTATCACTGATAAAATGGATGTTAGGAAAAGATGGACAGAATACTGTTCAGAACTGTATTCACATAACGCTGAAGGAGATGATGCAGTGCTCGCCGTGAACGAACCTACAGACCAAGATAGCTTCCCTATTCTGGAAAGTGAAGTGGAAGCTGCTATACGTGCACTAAAGATCGGTAAATCACCTGGTGTTGACAACATACCCGCTGAACTTCTTAAATCAGGCGGTGACATACTAAAAAAGTTGATTACGGATATCTGTAATTAAATATGGGAAACCGGAATATGGCCATCTGAATGGACAAAGTCACTGAAAATAAGTCTACATAAGAAAGGAAGCAAACAGAAATGTGAAAACTACAGGACAATAAGCCTTATAACACACGCGAGTAAAATTATGCTAAAGATAATTCTACACAGGCTACAGCACATTACTGAAGAATTTATCTCCGAAGAACAAGCTGGTTTTCGAAAAGGACGAAGTACAAGTGAACAAATATTCAACCTTAGAATCATATCGGAAAAATATGCCCAACATAACAAACCGCTATTTCATGTATTTATAGACTTCAAAAAAGCATTTGATAGAGTCTGGCATGAAGCATTGTGGTCATCTATGAAAAGATTTAACATCAACTTAAAATTAATAGAAGCTATACAAAGTCTATATAATAAAGCTGAAAGTGCTGTTTACTCAGACGGACAAATTGGTGAATGGCTCCACACAACAACTGGAGTGAGACAAGGTTGTTTACAGTCACCCACACTCTTCAACATCATGCTGGAACAAATAATGAATGACGCATTAGAAAATCATATAGGTAAAGTAAATATCGGAGATAAAATAATTACAAATCTAAGATTTGCGGATGACATAGACGGACTAGCAGGTAGTGAATCCGAGCTATCCAATCTAATAAAAAAGATTGACAGTACATCGCGTAAATATGGAATGGAGATTAATGCTACGAAAACTCAAATTATGACTAATTCTGAAGGTAATTTCACATCCGAAATAAAGATAAACAACGATACACTCAAAATAGTTGAAAAATTTAAATACTTAGGTGCAATTATAGAAAGGTTCCAAATCTGAAATAATAGCTAGAACAGGTCAGACAATAACTGCATTATCAAAACTAAATGTTATATGGTACGACAAATCACTTCAACTGAAACTAAAAATTTGACTTATGCAATCGCTAGTAAACTCAATATTCCTCTATGCGTGCGAAACGTGGACGCTAACAAAGGAGTTACAAGGACATAATAGAGCTTTGGAAATGAGATGTTTAAGAAGGCTAATGAACATATCATACTGAGAAAAGATAACCAATATTGAGGTACGGAGTCGAGTTGTTAAAGAAATTGGCAAACACTCAGAATTGCTGGCGATGGTCATTGCAAAGAAGTTGAGGTGGTTTGGTCATGTATCACGATCAAACTCTATGTCTAATACTATTTTGCAAGGATCCATTGAAGGTAAAAGAAGAAGAGGACGGCCAAGGACACAATGGCAAGATAATATCGTTGAATGGACTAGTCTTGGAATAGAAGAAGCGATGCGAGCGACCCGGGATAGAGACCGATAGAAACGTATTGTATTGAAGTCAACTGCGCCCCTACGGCATCCAAATGCTATGGGATAGGTAAAAGGTAAAAAAAACTATTTTTGAATACGTTTTGTTTGAAAATTTAATTTTTTCCTTAAGATTGTTATAAATCGTTACTTAAAATTTATGAATAGGTATAATATTTATAAATACACAATTTTGTTGAAAATAATTATTTAGTTTATAATATAATATAATCTATATATCAAAACTGGAGATAATAATTGAAATTTTCATTACTCTCTTAAATATATATAAAAATTCCATTTTATATGTTATAAAATGTGTTATTTTATAAGTTAAATTTTTCATAGAAACATGATTTAAATATCATTTAAAAAAGATTATTTTTCATTTGTTGTAATTTACAATAAAACAAATATTGAAAATAAAAAAGTCACGGGTCCCCTAAAATACATTAAATACTTACATTAATACCGTTACAATTATATATACATACTTCTACTGGCCAATACAAAAAGATACAACACCCTAGACTACTATACCTCGGAGTAGCGGGGGTCGTAGTTAATCGCCCCGACGTAGGCAGCTAACTGTAGAGGGTTGTCGTAGGTGTGCTCCAGTCGATACTTCACCCTTTTAGAGGTTTTCCAGTCGATGATGTAGGTGTCACCACTGTTCAGGGTTGGTAACGGTTTAAACGTATGCGCGGAACGTGACTATCGATACTCGTATAGGATTTTAACGCAATCATTATTATTTATTATGTAATGAAAATTATCGGATATATAATGTTTATTAATTTAAACAGATTTATATATATAAAATTATTTATATATATCAATTAATTGATTAATAATGACATTAAATACAATATTTTTACGCCTAAGAATATATAATTATATATTAAATTATTTAAGATATATTAAATAATATAAATAAGTAATTAAAATAAAAATGTATTATATTATGATAATTACATTTAAAAATTCTACTTAAAGAGAATGTTCTTTTAGCCAATACAATACTTGTCTATATGCTATCATCATTTGTGTATACAAATAACGGAAATTTAAATATTCATAAATGGTTTTTAATGAAGTAATATTAATTACCTAATATTGGTGATTTTATAATATATATTATTTTGATACTATTTATACTTTTGTTATATATAGATCATTTTATAGTCTTGTGTTGGTTTTAATATTATTTAAATTATATTTGAAATATTACGAAATAACCAGTTAAATAGTACGCTTAATAAAATATATTAACTAAAATAAACATACTATAATCATAGGGCGGTACAAAATTAGTATTAGATAATAACTATTAATATTTAATTAAACAGATATTCACTAATATATATATTTGCTGAATTGTAATTTCTGAACTCAATAAACTATTTTCATTAATTTTCATATAATTATATGAAATAATTATTAATATATTACGATAACACCTATATTATTATAATATAACTACGTATTATTATTTAAGTATTATATATACTTATTATTCTTTGTTTATTTCAATAACGTATTAATATTATTTTATATTTAACTATTAATTTCGACTATGTATTTGCGTAAGGGCACGCCGCATCATAATTCATGTAAAGGATACATAAAACACTACTTTTAAAATATTAATACACTTAATTAATATTATTTAATTTTTAACATTTTTATAATTAATCAAATAATTGTAATACATCTATATATATTTAGACCATCAAAAAAAAATCAAAAATTATCCAACAAAAATAATTATACTGTATAGATCAAGTTTAAAGTTTTTAACACATATTATTGATATATTTCAAATAAATTACCACTATATGTATATTAAATTAATATAATTAATATTATTAATACATATGAGGGAAATTAAATTGTATTGATATATTTAAAATAAATGATTGATATGGGGTAATTGTCTCGATAAGCAACACTGCTTCTATAATTACCCTGGCATTGCCTAAATCTGATAATAATAATAATAATAATAATAATATATATATAAATTAATGTATATGATTGTATATTTTATGCATATTGAATGAGTATAGATTGTATATATTTATACTACATCATTATAGTTATAGAATAGAAATAGATATATATATATATATATATATTGTTTTTAAAATTATTTTAAAATGCTTCTTTTTATGAGTTTTATTTTAATAAAATGTTACTTATTTATGTAAATACACCATTTATGTATCATTTTAAAGATAATATTTCAAATTTTATAAATAAATCATAATAAAAAAATGCCAGAATTATTTGTTTCCATTATTTGTATGAGTAACCTCCAGGGGACGTGATAATATTGATCACATTGCATGTAAAGTATAGAAGGGAATATCATGTTTTCAAAATGTACCCTATTTTATAATAATAAGTTTTTTAATAGTACTAAAACAATCTCATTAAAAACATATATCTTTATTATATGGATGAATATTTTTAATTAATATTTAATCTAAATAATATAAAATTTAATTATTTTTCATAATTTATTAATTATAAAAAATTAGACATACATTTACTACATACCTATATATATATAAATATAAATTTATAATATCTATCGTCATACCTACAGATAAATATTGATATATTTATATATATGTTCTATTTAAACTGAGAAAATTGTAAGTTAAATTATTCAACATTGAATTGATAGTTACATTTATTATAGATGTAAAAAATGAAAAATTATTTTAGTAAATTAAGTTAAATGGTTTTTTTATTATTTCAAAATTTGTATATAATAGAGAGTTAGTAATCTATATATATATATATAATTGTTATATATGCTATATAGATATACCATCGATATAAAGAAAGTGGATAAGCAATTGAATGTAGTGTATGGCACTATCCGCTACGAGCGCTGCAGTCGAAACCCACTATCTGGCCCACTACTTTTTATTTATAATAATATGTATTTATCATATATATATTGATAATCACTACCAATTTTAATGTACTATCTATACTAAAAATAAAATTATATATTTAAAATACATAATATCAACATTCCTCGTAATTTTGTGTATTTAAATTGAAGTTATAATACTATTTTATTGATTTTATTGATATTTATAATTTAAATCCATTGATATAGATAGAAGTCACTTTAATCTCTTTCGACGAAAAGCCTACTGTTTTAATATTTGACATATATAATATGACTAATATCCAATCAAAATTATTGATACCATTTTGTTAATTTATCGATAAAAGTGTCATTCACGTGTCTATCTTTTACATGCATTGCGTGCGTCAATTGCTTATCCACTTTCTTTATATCTATGAGATATACTCATAAAATAAAATTATACGAATATAAATTTATAGATATACGATATATTACAATTTATATATTTGAACCTCGTGTATCATAATCACTGACTTTATAATGAATTCTTCATAATTAGTGGTGTTTTTAAAACTCTCGTTTATAAGTAATATTTCACATAGATACATAGTGTTTACATCATTTTAATCATAATAGTTTATGATATAAACTTTATATAATTCAAATTTACTATAAAAATTGAAAATAATGATTTATTATGTAACATGTAGAGTAGCATGTTCCCTAAATAAGAATCAATTGACTACAACAGATGACTATTGATGGACTTAAATGTTGACGAGGAAACGTCCACATATAACCTAACCTATGAGTGGCCATGCAATCGAAGATACCGTAGTAGTTGAGACGAGAGTGTACGACCTTCTGTTCAAGGTGAAATGTTTCTGTAGTACGTGTGGGTGTGGTTACGTGTGGGGGTGTGATCAGTAGTAGTGACATAGAGAAACACAATTATAAAGTACAGGAATGGCTCTTTTTCTAAATCTAAAAGTACCGAAACATTCTCGTCTACAATTTACAACGCTATATTCACCGGTATCAGATGGAGTTTAGGTAGTTACGAATAAAAAAGATTCACATGAGATAAAATAATAAAAAGTATCTGATAGTATCATTTACATCGTGAGTGATTAAATCATATGTGTTACGTCATGAGTGATTACATCATATTTTCCGAGCATTCCACGTACAGTTATCTAGTTTTAACATTTCATGTGATTACATTCCATCATCTATTGGAATTATGTACTCACTGACGAAAGGGATTTTACGAAGCAAAGATATGTCAATTGTGTTTATTTACGTGAAATAAATTTTAATGCCGATAAGTTTGAAATATAGGTGGCAATACTATCGTTTTAAATAATTTCAATAATTTGTCAAAGTATGGATACATAATATTTAAACATGTTACAAAATATGTATAATATAAAATGAATCGATTAATTTATCATATTTCTCGAATATGAATGTATATTTTAAGAAAAATAGTTCTTATTATAAAATAATATTCTTAAAATAAACACTATAAATTAGTTTGTTATTATATTAAAAAATTTACATAATTTTTCATTTATAAGTGATATATATTTTAAATTTCCGTATTAACAAATGTAAACTAAAAATAGGTTATATAATAAATAGTTTGCAGTATAGATGGCGCAATATTTCATTCATTATATAAATTAATTAGAGTGACATATTTTTCCTCATAAAATCATTGCTTATGTCCTAGAATGTACCGAATTGTCTAATTATACCTAATGTACCTAATTGTCTAATCACCTAGATTAATTTCCGTCGGGAGTTGCATTTATGTACAGTTTATTCATTATTAATTATGATCATAAGTAGTATTGGCTAACTAGTTACCATATAATCTACACTTGACCTAGTTCTCTATATAAATAGCACTTGCACTTTAGAATACATTTGATTGAATTTAATATATTAAGGTATACACACATATACATACAACCTATATATATATATATATATATATATCATATTATTGGAAGTTTTAACCTGTTTTCGCATTGTATTATTATTATTATTACTATTATTATTATTATTATTATTTACATTGTTTTTAATACTCCTGTTAAACCTAGATATTTGTGTATAAATACAATACAATACAATATAGTATAACACAATATAATACACATACCATACAATCACAGACCAACTAAACATTATTATCATTATTAAAAATATCAATAATCAAATATCAAAAATCAATCAATAATGTGATATCCATTAGTGTTACATTAATATTTAATCTCAATAAATGTATTATTATTATTATTTACTAATAATGCGCATTACTAATTATTGTTAACCACATATGAATATATTAATAATGACTCATCTTATGACAGATATAGCTAAAGGCATCATAGACTAAGCACAACCATTAATAACCATTAGTAACCATTGGTAACCACTCGAATGTATTCCACAACGCTAAATATAGATACGAGTCAATATGATAACGTATATTACATATACACACACGCCCCCCTCCACTACCACCATGCCCCTCTCCACTACCAACATACCCCCTCCACTACCACCATGCTCCCTATCGATCCACTACCCATACACAACTTACACTACACACACAGCCCTACATTATATATATACACCACCTACATTAAACATACATACCACTACCCCTTCACTATAACACACCCCCTGCACTACACATACATACACCCTACCCCTCCATTACCAATACCCCCATCCCTCCATTACCAACACCCCACCCCTCCACTACATACACCCCCTCCATTACACATACACTCCCCTACCCCTCCATTACCAACACCCCCACCCCTCCACTACAAACACCCCCACCCCTCTATTACCAACATCCCCACCCATCCACTACAAACAACCCCACCCCTCCATTACCAACACCTCACCCCTCCACTACAAACACACCCACCCCTCCACCCTTCCACTACAAACAACCCCACCCCTCCATTACCAACACCCCCAACCCTCCATTACCAATAACCCACATCCTTCCATTACCAATAACCCCCACCCCTCCACTACATACACCCCCTCCATTACACATACACTCCCCTACCCCTCCATTACCAACACCCCCACCCCACCATTACCAATAACCCCCACCCTTCCATTACCAATAACCCCCACCCCTCCATTACCAACACCCCCAACCCTCCATTACCAATAATCCACATCCTTCCATTACCAATAATCCCCACCCCTCCACTACATACACCCCATTACACATACACTCCCCTACCCATCCATTACCAACACCCCCACCCCACCATTACCAATAACCCCCACCCTTCCATTACCAATAACCCCCACCCCTCCATTACCAATAACCCCCACCCCACCATTACCAATACCCCCACCCCTCCATTACCAACAACCCCACCCCACCATTACCAACACCCCACCCCTCCATTACCAACACCTCACCCCTCCACTACAAACACACCCACCCTTCCATTACCAATAACCCCCACCCCTCCATTACCAATAACCCCCACCCTTCCATTACCAATAACCCCCACCCCACAATTACAAACATGTACGCACCACTGATGTTCTCCAGTACTTCGCTGATACTGTGCCAATGACCTTCATTCTCCTTCTTAAGGTCGTAGCCTTCCGGGCTGTTCCGGAGGTGTGATTCGATGCAAGAGTGTAGGTTCGAGCCGTTCGCAAACAGATCTAGTAATAATTGATTATAAATCTAGACAAATAGGAATGTAATTAACATTGGAGAATAGGGCTTCGTGACTTTATGTTTTAGCTTCGGGGCCAGATATACTACATTTGAATACATTTAAGCAATTACACATAATAATTCAATATTAACAACTAAATAAAGAGGAACATGCCGATAATAGATCGCATTAGTAATATAAGATGTATTCTAGCTAATAGTCGCTATACTATCTGTTCTTAGAGAAAACTAGTAATGAAATCAAAGGAATAAGTGTGAATAATAATACAATAGTAATGTGAAATTAACATAATATTCAATGAAATATACATATTGTATATATATATATATATATATATATATATATATATACTTCTAGTAAACATTGAATAGCTATAGCTATATATATACCTAGGTTATATAGAGTTTACAATATATTTAGTGAGCAAAATATAGATATAATATTTAAATATTCATTATCGTTTTATAGCCACTATTAAAAGAGCAAATTAATAGAATATATATATATATACATATATTACATGTAATTGGATACATATAATTGGGTATTTAATGCTAATAAATACAACTCTAGCACTAACATTAATAGTCATTATATATGTATTACATGAGGTAATACATGAAATGTGATAACATCTATTGTAATTAATTTCACAACCTATTGTGTATTATTGAAATAGCTGATGCTACGCGATTTTATAATATAACTTTATAATTATAAATGTATGGAATCTCTATAAATGATTAATTTGCGAAAGTAACTTTTTAATTAATTGTACTTTACTATTCTTAGTTTATTATTAGCTACACTACGAACTGTTGCATTGCTATTACATGTTATCTCATTTAGTTATAATGAATTGTAACGTTACGGTATACAGTTTATACTGCTTAGCATTATATGCATACATGTATTTATGTATACAAGCGAAGTACAATATCAGTACAGCAAAGTAAACCGTATAAACTAAAACTAAAGCACACACACACATACCCGGGTGCTTCCCACAATACATTAGCTAGTGTTGCTTCATACTACTAGGGGGCGCTATTAACTCGACTGGTAGAGGTCGAATGCCTCTTCTCCCAACTCTCTGATCATATTAAGTCTCCAGCGCGCCAGCACCGCCCTGCTGTGAGATGACATCGTCTCTCTCAAGATCCTGGTAACGCTCGCGGCTTTAGCGGCGGTAGGTAGGGGTTCGTAGTTCACCGGCTGTGGGGTGGGGATATATGCATTCATATCTAGATGGGTTACAAGCAGGGTTAGTTAAATTCGGCCTTTTCGTAAAGGCCGAATTTAACTCACCCTGGTTATAAATGATTTAGTAATTGAAATAAAAACAAGAATATATTAATAATTATTATAATAATTATATATATTTATTTTAGTAAGTTTAATAATCGGGTTAAAAAAATGAATAACAATTATATATATATTTATTATTGTGAATTTACAAATCAAAATAATAATTATGTATATTTATTTTTAGAAATTTGAATAATCGAGTTAATAAAATGAATAACAATTATATTTATATTTATTATTGTAAATTTACAAATCTAAATAAAAAATATGAATAATTATATATATTTTTCATTTACATCTAAATATAAATGTGAATTAATTTTGTTTCAATTCTACTACTGTTTTATCAAATAAAACAATAAGTATTCTACAATGTTACACTAAATTGTGATCACGTGATTATATTATAGTTAGATTAATTACTAGTTAATAAAGGAAGGTGAGTTGTATATGGTACACTGAGAGGCATAAACAGATATCTATATATATATATATATATAGATAGATAGATAAAAACTAAAACTATATCTATCTATTTATCTATATGTAACTGTATGATATACGGATTACATGTATTAGAAGTTTTAATGTATTGTTTTATATTTATGAATAATTGTGTGGATGTGTGTATTCGAGTGTGACTGTAATGAATAGCTTACATGTGTGTATGTATCCGATGGAGCGTGTCAATGATTATTATAAAAGTGTATGCATGTAGATAATGCTTACTTTTGCTTATCATAGAATATATGCCATCGCATACACACCTGAAATACAAATATACATCTGTATGATTATAGGTAAGTTTATATTAAACATGTTATTTATTCAAGTATACCCATTTATGTATTAAGTATAATACATATATAATATATTATGTATTACCTATTTATTTATTATTTATTTATCATTCAAATATAATACATCGAACATATATCATGCAGTTATTATGTTTTATATGTATGTATATTTATTAGTTTATGTATTAATGTTATATCTTATATATTATTTATACTATGTATAAACTATTTATGTATTATGAATATACATATTAATATTGTTATATTTTCGACTATAAGAGTATACAAGGCTTATGAGCGATCTTTCGATTTAATAAAGTATTAACTTATAACAATTCTTATTGCAATTCCGAAATCAGCCGGAAAGGCTACATATATATTTATATATAATCAAGGAGATTTATTTAACAACTCTTCGATTGCTAATACATAAAATACACATAAAACATTTAGTTATTACAAGTTTGTAACAACTTGACACTCAATACAAACATCAGCTTCATACAGGACTGGAAATGTTCTCTTTTCACCAGTTTTACTCCTAATCGCATATTTTCGCTCGCCTATTGAATGTGTATTAATTAATGATTAACATTAATTTATTAATATTTAATTAATTCATCAAAACAAATATTCTCAAAATATGACAATTTTTATTCGAAAGTAATTGTTATAAACTACTTATGAAATATTGCTTACTATCGGAGAGGAGAAGTAGAGAACATTGGGCTAGAAACTAACTAATATTCATACGTATATATTATAGTAATTATTATATTAATTTCTAATCAACATAATCTTCAATATATCATAAATGAGATTCATGAAAAACTTAAAGTGAGTATCGAATAGTAACATAATATTGGAATTATATGCATAGTGTCATGCATAGTGGTATATGTATTAGTATATGTAGTGATGTGTATATATATATATATATATATATATATATATATATATATATACACGTTATGCAGTGTAAATTATGTAACAATATTTACTAAAATACATTCAATAATTAATTTTATGGTCGAAAAGACTATGCGCAAGAGGGTATATAATTATAATACAGTCGAGTCAAATAATAGAGTAAACTAAATATAATCAAAATAAATAAAACAACAATTAATATAGCAATTTAAATGTATTATATGCGATATAGTTGTATTACGGTTGTACAAATCTGACATATATCTTGAGTGTTAATAATAACTATACACACGTAGCTTCGATGACTCGATGTAGGTGATTGACAGTTATGTCACAAGCCTTATCGTGAAGTCCACAACTACTAAGACTACAACTATACAGACTATAGCTAATCAGGTTATACACTCACAGACATTTAGGCAGGATATATAGCTACTGATATAGGTAGTTACGCTGACATATGTATACGGGTGAGCGACGGGAGAGAGGGGTTACTGCATTGTGTATAGGGGCGTGTTTATCTATAGGGGCGTGTTTATCTATAGTGGCGTTTTTATATCTAAAGGGGTGTGTTTATCTCTAGTGGTATGTTTATCTCTAGATTATCTATACTTCACCTAATATTACGAATATTACGAGATTAGTTTTGCATAAAATTGTTATATTAGTGTTTCCGTTTTTAAGGATTAAGTAATATTTCTATTTTTTAATATTCTATAGGTAATATTAGTTTAGTTAGTAAAAGTTAATTATTTAATGATATTATATTCCATTATTAGATTAGTTTGTTGTTCATGACAGAGGTTATAGATCATTAAATACATTTAATAAGTGTAGAGATGTATTACTTAAATACATTGAGACAGATATGAATGGAGACTGAGAGAAAGAGATAAAGAGAGATATAAATATATAGAAAACGATAGGAAGAGGAAGAGAGTGCGAAAAAAGAGAGATAATAGAAGTTTGTGAGAAGTAATATTTAATGTTATATTTTATTTATAGTATATATTTTCAGTTAGTTAAATATAAAGTATAAAACATTTAATTAATATTATATTATCACGAAAATAATTGAAGTTTAAATGCGTAAGATTTCTCTGAGGAAACGAAGCATTGATTATAGAATTATAAATAATACGCGTATATCTGTGGGAGCCAAGTGAAACCACATTACCTCATTTTTACATTAGATATAAAAATAAAGTTCTCTATTGTGTAAAAAAAATATAAAAATAACAAAAAATATATAAAAATATAATAAATCAGTTGAACATTATAAATTTAAAAATAATAAAATTAATGTTTATGAATTAATAATAAACGAAGAATAAAACCAAGGTTTTTTGATTTTTAACATTATTGAAAAGAACAATTATGACAAAATCAATGATAACAGAAGGAAAAACAGATGATATTCTTGATATAATTAGAAGTTGAGTTTTTTTCATATTCAACATTAAGCTATTTTGTAAAAACCAATTTTTAACCATTTTACAATCAATTATAGCTCTATTATCAGATGAATTAGCTATTATTTGAATCTCAATATACAATTGAATATCATCAGAAAAAATTAGATATTTTACTAAGGGAAAATTAGATATAATTTATTTTAAGAGGCAATATATTCAAGATATAAATAGAAAATATTACTGTTCCACACAGATTATTGATGCACTCCATAATACATATTATAAGAAGATGAATAATTGTTATCAATTTTTATAGAAACTATCATATATGTAAGATTTAATCCAAGCAAGAGGAATATCATCAATAATAATATTTTGAATAAATGGAGTTAGTATAAAATAAAGTTTATGAAAAAGAGATAGAGGAAATGGATCAATAGGAGAAGACGATTTATAAGTCAACATAAGATCTAACACTTCAGAGAAAGGAGTAGAAGAAAACGAGTCCACATATACACCACATCCAAGTAAAATATAATAACATAAAGGAATAAAAGCTAATTATTTGTTATAAGCTTAATTTTAGAAATAATATCTGAAACTTTATCCTCCAAAAAAATATAGAAATATTAGAATATAATATTAAATTAAGTAGTATAGGAAATATAATTGACTCAGTTTTTGTTAAGGAGTTTATAATAGAATAAATCTTTCTAGTATTATTTTCAAAGGAACCAAAAGTATTATGATAATAATTGTGTTAGCCATTAGAATAGATGATCTATTAAAATACCTATAATTAACAAATGTAGCATATGTTCATTTAAGGGGGTATCCCACTACATGTATTTCCGGAAAATTGCCAGAAATATTGTAACTTTAAAAAATTGTCTATAAAGTTAACTACAATTATAGTGGGATACCCCCTTTAAATTCCGGCAACTTACCTGAACTATAGTGACTTTTAGGGGATATACCATTACAACTTGATAGAAAATGGTTTTAAAGTTACAATATTTCCGGCATGTTGCCGAAAATACTTGTAGTGAGATACCCCCTTTAGAAGAATTACTTTTATATAAGTTTTCAATTTCTGAAAATGTCTTTTTATTGTATGCAATTCACTATTAAACCATTGACAATTATCATTTATTGTAACTAAAATACTCCTAATAGGTGAATAGATATTTAATAAATTTAGAAGACAACTATTGAAGTAATCTATATTTAGATTAAAAATCGAAAGTGAATTGATAATGTCATTAGAAAAAGCATTAATATTAAATGTTTTAAGAGTTCTATAATTAATGAATGCCTGTTTTCTTTTTGTATTAGATACTTTCGATTGGAAAGTAATAGAAAATGATCAGTTAATCATTTTTATTTTAATTGGTATACCATATACAATATCTGAATCTGAATTTGTTAAAACTAAGTCTAACCTATTTCCTAAGTAATAGGTTTTAAATAGGACATGTTGTTTTATCGATAAAGAATTAATTAAAGATTTGAATTCAAGATGAAGGGATATTAACGAACCAAAATGAAATTTAAAATTACCCACAAATATAGTATTATATATTTTGGAATTAATAACAAGATCTGAAAATACATTAAAAAAAGATGTAATATCATTTTTAGTGGACGATTTATAACAATATTTAAAAATTTAAAAATAATATCATTGTAGATTTTAGAGTAATATGTGTCTATCTCTATAAGAACAAATAAGATTATATGATAATCGTTATGTATCATAATACCAAACACCACCACCGCTGCCCGAAACTCTGTCATTACGAATACAAGAATAAGTATGTAAATTAGTTGATAAATTAGAGAGCATAGTAATGGTATAAATATCATTTGAAGATAACCAGGTTTCAGTAAAAGCAACGATTGTCGGATTGTCTTCAGAAATATAGGATAAAATAATATCAACATTTATCTTAATATATCTACCTTTAATTAAGGCAATGGTACATAACGAGTTTAGTTGATTATCAGGAATAGAAGAACTCTATTTTATACTATAGGAAAAAATAGGATAAAATAATATCAACATTTATCTTAATATATCAAGCATTGATTAAGGCAATGCTACATAATGAGTTTAGTTGATTATCAGGAATAGAAGAACTCTATTTTATACTATTTCTATACGCTAACAATGAGTCAAGTCCATTCATTCATTTCAGTATCGGATAGTGATCGAGGGTTTTCCCATTTTATTGCAAGTTTTTCATCAATAATATCAGGGAGGTACCTGGTCTATCTGGTAATTTAAGTGCTATAATGTGATAAGTAAGAATCAAATATATATTTCATTAATCTATTTATAAAATAAAAGGTAAATTTGTTTTATATATAAATATTATCAACATATTTATCTTTAAAAACAAATCATTTTTTAAGCGGTACCCAAAGGATAAATTAGTTAACATCGACATTTTTTTTTTTAATATCTAATATGATTGATTATATGTTATTTAGTAACTGTGACAAAATTATTTATGAAATTAGTTTAGAAATAGCATAAAAGTATATTTTATAGCACGCCATTAATAAATTATTTATTTTTAAATCTACATTTCTAACTAATGTAAATTGTTATATAATATTTTATATTTAATTTATAAATTTTATAAAAATAACATTTATATATAGATAATAAAATATAAAACTATTACTTTATAATATTGATTTTATATTAGCTGAATGCATAATGTTTACTTTATAATTTATTTATTGAATTTTATTGAATATATTTATTGATGAATTTTCAAATGGGTTTTACAACGACTAAATTATGTTTCTATGTTTGAATATATAAATAAGTGCTTAGATAAAAGTACTGAAGCGATCTACCTAATTTCTTTGCTTTCTATAAATAACACATGTTTGAATAAATCCAGATAGTCCATATTCAAAAATATAATTATCATGTATTGGATTTTATAAAATTGGTGAACAAAAAATAAAAAAATTATGTCAATTGTAAAATCTATATTTTTATTGTCTAAGGATTATAGATATAAATGTCCTTTTTATATAATAAAAACAAAATTTAAATTCAATAAATAGTTTTTTTAGAAACACTCAATATACGAAGGCAATGCTTTTCTATCTTTATACATGTAAATTCAACAAAATGGCCGTCCCATGGGGATATCCACTTAATGTATTAAATATAAATCACTGCAAAAAATAAAATGTATAATGTATTTTAGTAAACATTCTTTAAAACAAGGCCGATCTATGAAATGTACATTATTAATATATCAATGATAGTATATTTCTCACTAGAAAATATGCTAATTAGCAAAATTATGTACTAATATTTCAAATGCAAAAATATTATAATATTAAATGCCAGTGGTTTTCCCGTTAATGATATACTATCGAGTATATAAACTGAGTATTAATTATTATCTATATTATATTGTTACGTTTACCCACGCAGCGCGGGCAACCCTACGATAAGTGCGAATAACTTAATCACGATCGCTACACACATATACTACGACGCCATCCGGTGGACTAACGAATAGGTCCGTGTAAATGTTCGTCGATAGCTATGTTTCGTTCGCTGTAGTAAGTTCCGATACAACGCGTCGAAGCTGCCGGGGTTGCTACGCGAGGCGATGATATCGATGGTAATCGACGAGGGCGGCAAAGACGCGCTAACGACAGTAAACTGTTCATCTCGTATTGCGAACCTGCTTTATTCACTCATCGTTAACTAGACGAGCTAACAGTAATAGCCTAATAATAGCAGCATAATAGACTTTTAAAATTAATTGCAGCATAATAGACTTTTAATGGTAACATAATAGCAGAATAATAGCACAATGTAAACATTTGAGGCTATTAGTTATGATATTATGAATCTATTACTGTTAGCTGGGAGATTCAATAGTAAAGCTAAGAGTCTGGCCCCTAAAGATCAGGGGCTTGAACCTACGTTCAACTACCTGTATTTTTGACGTTTTAGCCAACTGAGATGCATGGGCAGTTTTATTTCATAGAATGTTGATTTGTAACATTACTTATGATCTATGCACTGTAATATATGAATAGCTATGAATATATATTCACAGATGAGATATATACTAGAAGATCTCAAATGTGTATATCATAAAACACACACCTGAAATAAAAGTTGACAAAGATCTTTCATAGTATATTAAGTTTATCTGATAATGGATTAAGGAGACGCACTTTTTATAAAAAAAAAGGAAACGTGATTGGAATCTCAGATATATAATATATATATATATATATATATATTAAAAGAAATTATGAATATTGAATATTATAGTGAGGGATTTCAAATCATTATCATATATGCAGTTCATCATAAAAATATCACTTATACATTATATGAACTTTATGTGTATATATTCCTAGCTAACAATAATAGCCTCATAATAGCAACATAATATCATAACTAATAGCCTCACATGTTTACATGGTGTTATTATCATAATAATTATGCTGCTATTATCATAATAATAATTATGTTGCCATTAAGTATATTTAATATTATAATATAATATTATGCTGCTATTAATTTATAATGCTATTATCATAATAATTATGCTACTAATGTGGTGCCATTAAATGTCTAGTATGTTATTATTATGCTGCTATTAATTTTAAAAGTCTATTATCATAATAATGATGTTGCTATTCTTAGAATAATTCTAATAATTATTATTATAATAGAATTTAATAATAATAATAGCTGGGTTAATCATTAACTTAATGATTATCTGATTATGCCAGTGATCATAAATCATAATCAAAACAAACGAGCCATATTCGATATAGGACCCATACTTTTATATTAAATCTATAGCATATATGTTTTCGGTAATTCATTTTAACGAGCCGTTTTTAATTATTTAACATAACATTTAATAAATGATATATGATTATCATAATCATTAATGATAACAGTTAATAAGTTATTAACTTAATAACTGTAATGATAACTGAGTTATCATTGATAACTTAATGAATTTAATCCAATGGTTTATATTTGTATTACTAACAATTAAGTTTATGAAAATAAATATGTATTATAGTTGATAATTTATTTATTATATATATATATTTAATTCTAAATATAATTATTCAAAAGTCATTCATACAATATAATTATTATAGTTTTAGAAATAGATTACAATTATTTAAATTTAATCAAGGGTACCAGTAATTAAGGGTTATTTCTGAATTAAGTTTGAAAATATTTAGTAATATATATATTATTAATTTTAACAAATGTTATCTATGATAATATTATTATTTTTATTTTTAATAATATATTTTGCTATCTTATAATACATTATTGTTTCAGTCCTATCCTAGAAAATTTAGTGACATAAAATGTCTATGCCTAAACTCAAATGAACTTACCCAAAATTACCTATATTCACAGAATTAACACTAATAATAAAAATAATTACAAATTTTAAAATAGACACACCTCTAGTCACGCCTCTAATTAAGTATCTAAACTTTATTTCCTTATTTTAGGTAAGTTTTATTAATTTAATACATTTATATTCCCATTTTGCATGAAATATTATATTTATATAATTAAGTTTATATTCGTGTCGTTATGCACATTTATTATTATATATGTTTTGTTATTTCATATTTTCAATATATCATTTATTAACTTTTATATGTTAAATATAATGTTTCATTATGAAATTCATAATATTTATTTTAGATCCGTATTAAGATATTAAGTTATTTATACAATGCATTTGTTATTTTGTATTTAAGTTGCATTGTATAGTACATTTATATTTATTCCTATGATCCATAATATAGAAATTAATTGTGACCTTCTAATGTTTATAAAAAATTGAGTTATATATAATTATAATGAATTAAAAAATATAATCTGATTTTTATATTCACTATTAATGAATCATGATTTAATCACCATAAAATAACGTTTATAATAATATAATACATAAGTAGTATACTACATATAGTAATACTTATATTGAGACGTATTTAAATTATCACAATATGTTTAACATAATGTTACATATTATGTATGACTTTAATAATTGTAATATATTAATATAATATTTTTTAAATATATTTTCAATTTACAAATGTTAATTATCAGTTAATTTTCTTATATTGGAATTATAATAAAGCAATTCCATTATTGGAAAGACGATATAATAAATTATAATTACTATTTTACTTTTTTAATAACATTAAGAGTAAATGAGGTATTTTCTAAAGAATAGATAATATATTTAAGGATATGAATTAAAATAACTATAACATATAAAATATGATGTATAGAATATAATAAACTATACTATTATAATTATATGACATGATACCTTTATATATATATATAATAAGTATATAATTTACAAAAATGTGAATAATTCTAATTTAAAAATCAATATTTATATATTAATAAATATGATTAATAATTTGTTTTAACTTAATATTGTATTATAATATGATTTTCACTAGTTTAAAAGTTTTAAATGTATATAATTATTATATAGTATATAGTATAATATACTATATAAAATATACCTATATACATGAGTATATTAGTATAACTAAATTACTAAATATTTTAAACTAATGAAAATCAGATTATAATGGGATATACTAATATCCAGAAGTAATCCACAAATAATCCAGAAGTAGTGTTTATTGAGTATTATTGATATATATATTGATGATATATCTATATGATATAATACAAAATAATTTATATTATCATAATATACTAAAAATATTATGTTAAATCTTATTAATATATCAATAAAATATATTTATATAAAAAAATAATCCAGAAGTAGTGTTTATAGAGTATTACTGATATATATTGATGACATATCTATATGATATAATACACAATAATATATATTATTATAATATACTTAAAATATTATGTTAAATGTTATTAATATATTAAAAAAATGGATTTATATACAACTAATAATTTCTACTTCTGGATTATTTCTGGATTACTTCTGGATTACTTCTGGATATTAGTATATCCTGATTATAATACAATTTAAAGTTAAAACAAATTATTAATCAAATTTATTATTATATAAATGTGGATTTTTAAATTAGAATTATTATAGAATTTTATATGAATTATTACATTATATAAATATATTTATTAAATATTATATATATGGTTTAGGGATATATGTAAGCATGTATATATATATATAATTTAAAAATCAATAACAAATCTGAATTATATTTCAATATTTATTATTATTCATTTAACTTGACAAATTTGTTTATATATTCATAGGGTAAATCAAAATATATTTTTCATAATTAAATAAATAGTAAAAATATATAATATATAACATGGTTAAAATAATATTTAAATTTAAAAATATAATTAGTAAAGAATGCTTCTATTAAAGAATGCTTATTATTCATTTAACTTGACAAATTTGTTTATATATTCATAGGGTAAATCAAAATATATTTTTCATAATTAAATAAATAGTAAAAATATATAATATATAACATGGTTAAAATAATATTTAAATTTAAAAATATAATTAGTAAAGAATGCTTCTGATATTTGGTAGCATGTACTTTCGGCCATTCGTGATAATTCAAATAACCCGGCTTTGGTAATATCCTTGGACGTTATACCTATTAAAATGTCTACTACTACTACTAACCAGTAAACGTAACCGTGCATCCACCATTGACTACATCAACTTCTCACCACCGCACATCAAACGCACAGGGCAAACGATAAATTCTCAAATGTTTAGCGGTTGTCTGTGTTGTAAGCCTAACGACGATGCTACGACGACGACTTATACCGTCGAGAAACACGCAAACGGCGAAGTACAGGCGGTAGAACCCACTATTAATAACCGCGCCCCGTCCCAAGAATCCAATGCACAAGATAAACCACCCATAATAGAAGAACCGACGTCTAAACCGAATGACAAGCCTCCTCCGCCCACTCAACACGTCGTCGACCAATGCGGAGATAAAGTCGACGCCCCTTTATCATCCGTCGCTAGCACCGACATAGAATTGATTATCGAAGAAGCTAAATCGATATCACAGGTAGGCGCGGCGGTGTATGTCCTGTCCATATCTGATCTCCGCGAGTCGGCGGTAACACACTTTCTCGGGTTCTTTGGAGAGAGATTCTACTTTGCAAACCTCTCGATAAATAACTTCATTAAATTAAATTTTCGATGATTTATTACCCTTCGCTAATCGATTTTAATTCTTTTGTACGGGTATATGATTTCTATTTATTATGTTACCACATAGTTAGATGATTTAGTTATGTTATGCATCATTAGTAACCGTATAATAACCAAACTTATTTGGTAACTTTTATATTGCTTTTGCTTGGTGATCATTTATTTTCAATAATTGTTTTGATTTTTCATGAATAACTTAATATATATATAATTATTATTACATTTAATGTAGTTAGAATTTATATATATATATATATATTAAGATATATAGATTTTTAAGTTATTATACTTATATTACATATTATTTTCGGTTTCAATTTAAATCTTTAATTTGATTGATCTGATATTCATTAATAATAATAATTACTAATATATAACATTTTAATCTTATAATATTATTTTATTATATTTAGACTAATGTATATATTTGTTAATAATTGAACATATTAACTACATTAATTAATTATAATTTAAAGACATAGAGATGATTGTAATCCCAATGATCTTAGAATCAAGAGGAGAAAACAGAAGAAGAATTACAAATAATGGCCGCTCAATTAGAACCCCTGGTAAAGAGACTAGAGGCTGCAGTGATTCGACTGGAATCTGGTATATCTAAACCATCACCTAAGAGTGGACTTGTATCTTTTGATTCTGTAGAACCACAAAGTTTGTACCTACACATAGCCTAGTGTTCATATATGTTCACACATCTAGCTATGTATGTATATATATATATATATATATATATATAATCTGGTATGATCAAATAACCAGATGTTACATGGTAATTTGCATACCTCTCATGATATTTAGCTAATAAATGTACAATTTATTACATAACGTACCTCTTATTATTATGTAGAGTTATGCAACACAAATATGTATCGAAATATATACATACATATATTTATATATATATATATAAATATATCTCTGTGTAAATTATTCTATGTTATGTGTAGGTAAATTTTCTACATTTAACACTGTTATATATATATATATAATATATTTTATATTGTATATTATAAAATATATTTATATATTATATAAATATATATATAAATATATATATATATATATATATATATATATATATTAATGTTTGTTTAATTAAACTTAATTTGATACAATTTTAATATATATATATATATATATATATTAATGTATTAAATATGTAACACACAGGTTATCCACTTGTGGAAGCTTTCGATGAGATAATAAATGGTCCACTAGCGAAATACATGTCCCTCAGTAATGAAATTGGTGCAGAAGTAAAAGACCAGGTATAATATCACGTTTATAGAGAGATATAGAGATATTAATTATCCATACTAATTGATCACAGGCAGTTCATGTATTGAGTGCTTTCACCGCCCAGAAAGAATTCCTCAAAATAGTCGACAAATCAAAAAAACCATCAGATGTATGTTGCACTATCTAAACTTAATTTAGTGCTATTGTTTATAATTCTTTACAATCATTTCTAGGAAGTTTTCGCGAAATTAATTGCCCCTACTTCTGACTGTTTGAAATCCGTAATGGTGAGTATAAAGTTTATACTATAAACATTAGATTGTTTTATTACCAGTTGAAGTGATTAAATGTTTCCAATAAATACATTTCATTAGCTGTTGTTTACATGTAGTTCATGTATTCTTATTTTATAAATTTGTAAATATTTTTTTTCATTAATTATTGTTTATTTATATTATTTTTTTAAACAGGAATTCAGTAAATCTTTTAAATCTGCTTATAAGAATAATTTGTCTGCCATTTGTGAATCCATCCCTTCACTGGGTTGGGTTGGTGTTTCCCCCACCCCTGCTCCATATGTTAAAGACATGATTGAAGCTGGTCAATTTTATAGTAATCGAGTGCTGAAAGAATTCAAAGAAAAGTTTATTATCACATAATATTAAATCAATATATATATAGAGTTTAAGTTTATCTAAAATGTTAAATTTATGTTAACATTTTATCTAAATTATATACTATATTATGTATGATAAATCATAAAATATGTATATAATGTGAATTATTTTATATTTATAATTTATAATTAAATTTTAAATCACATATTAAACATAGTAATTATAACAATTCTCTAATAACTCGTTATAGAGACAAGAAACATGTTGAATGGATAAATTCATGGAAACAGGTTCTCAATCAACTCGTGGATTATATCAAGAGGTTCCACACTACAGGACTCACGTGGAATATTAGAGTTTGTTATAGCTTAGTTCTTATCATATCATATCATAGTTGATATAGTCATAATGTAGTCATAATACACTAATAACCTGCTATATCAATTATAAAGTATGTGTAATGCATTTGATAGGGATCAGAAGCTAAAGTCCCCGCTACTACTACGACCACAACAAGTGGAGCCCCACCACCACCCGGACCCCCACCCCCTACTTCTTTCTTAACTAAGGATACCAACTCATCCAGTTCTGCACCTACAGGAGCTTCTGCCTTGTTCTCTGATCTCAACAAGGGAGGATCTGTTACTTCAGGTTATTCAACCTTCTTAAAAATATTGCATAGTGTAGTCATATCTTAATTCATTTATTTTATATTTCATTAAAATAAACAAATGTATTTCATTATAAATAAATAATATATTATTTTATATATAATTTTTTTTTAATATTTTGGATTTATTTCTACTAAATATATATATATTAATTGAACTAGATAATGAATTTTATATTATCTATTATTTTAATATGTTTAATATTAAATATTAATATTTAATAGATTATATAATAACACTGTTAATGATTATTTAGAATATATAATAAGTTTGAAACTAAAGCACATATTATATATTTTGTATTAATATTATATACCACTATTTGGATCTATTATACATTTTTAATATTAATTTTACTTTTTATAATACATCTTATATATTATATTTCTAATCTTTGTTATTAAATTTTATATTATTTGATATTATTATTTTTACTTATTTTCTATTTAAACATAATTTAAAGATTTTTTTTCGTATATTTTAATTTTATAATAATTGTTGTTTTCATTTGCGAATAATGCTCACCCACTAAAGGATACACTCTCTTGCTAAATGCTATATGCTATATATTTCACAAGTTTATTATATTAATTATCACTATGTGTATATTTCTAATAATTTTTAGTATTTCGAATCATCATATATATATATTTTAAATATAATATTTATATTTAGTTATACATGTGTGTAACTTGTGTTCTTCTGTGTGTGTATACTTTCTGTGAATCTATACATATTGTAAATTATAATTAAATATTATAAATAATAATATTTATTAAATTTACAATAATTTAGTAATTGTATAATAACAAATAAATTTATTATTATATATTTTACATTATTTAATTATATATATTACATATTAAATTATAGAATATTATAAACAACTTAATAATTCTGTAAATTATAATTGCATATGTATACATTTCTAATGTATATAGAATATCTATATTATATAATTATATGTATTGAAAATTGTATACATATTTTTCAATAGAATACTATTTTCTCCTGTTTTTACTTTATCACTTGTTAGCTTTCAAAAATACTAAATAACACTAATTATTATTACCTGCTTGTTATATCTATATATATATATTGTGTGTCGTATACATTAGTTATAATGATATTGATAATATATATGTTTTTTAATATCATGATATTTTAAGAATAATTTACTTTATTTTATAATACAGATATATTTTATTATTATATTTACCTTATTAATTAGCCAATTCTTGTTTCCCATCATGTAAATTGATCTTTTATATATTCTGAAAAACCCATCATAAATAAAATCATTCTTACAACCATATATTAGTGTTGCAATCGAACCCTATTATCAGAGTATCGTTATAGTATCAGTTCCAAAAAGTCGAGTATCAGTCTGAGGATCGATTTCAACACTAATATATATATATATACATATGAATTATTTCGTAGGCAATATTTTCTCGAAGATTAGTTACTCATATGTATACATTAAATATACAACCATGAATATATAAATCCGCATTATAAAAATATGTGAAATTACAAAATATAATATTAAAAAAATAGTAATCAAAAATGTGAGTATAGTATCAGTTCAAAAAGTCGAGTATCATTTCTAGTTTGTGTTCGAAGTTTTATAATTATTGAGTATCAGTATAAGTTCGAAGATAGATTGCAACACTACCATATATATATATATACAGTCAACTTCTGCTATTTCGTATCTTTTTACAAATGCTAGTTTGATTTTATACCTATGTACAACTATTTAAGAATAATTCAATGTCTGACATATTTTGTTGGTCCCTACTAGTCTTGATAAGTATAAGTTTACTCTATATATATTGTGTTGTTGGAATGATGTTATTTATGAGAGGTTTTTTTGAAAATAATTAAAATATGAAGTTTTATCTTTAAAATGATATAAAAATATATATAGTAAATTATGACTATAATAAATAGTCTAATTAAATTGAGATTATTGATTTTTTCATTCAATATAATTAAACTATATCTTACATATAAGTTTGATTCATACTGTGTTATATCTTTTTGTTTATTATATTATATATATGTAATATATATATATATATATATATATATATAGTGAAGGATGCGAAATATACATTACTGCCTTACCAATTTGAATGAGGAGACAATACCACCATGTTGCGATGGTCCTATATATATTCACTATTATTATTATAGTGATAATATAATATATAATATGTGATATTTTAATTAACTTTTCTTATGATTATTTATTTTAAAACTTTTATTTGAGTTTTTACTTTTTCAGTGGGGGGAATGTTAAGAAAATCAATTCTATATTTTTATTGATTTTATTTAAAATTTTAAATGAAAATAACAAAATAACATTTAATAATATAATAATTATTAATTATTCAAAATTATATTGTATATTAATTAAAATAAATAAATATAAATTTAAATTAATACAATAAATATAAATTATTAAATAATAAATTGAATATACCTTTCAAATTAAATTTATTTATTAAATTAAGAATTTGTATAGTTGCAGCTATAAATATCTTCTGTTGAAAATATAACAATTATAATTGTTTAAATATATCCATTACTTTTGTATCCTTAGCGTTTTTAGTAGCACTATACTTAGTATTGTCAGTATATACAGAAGCTAATACACAACTGGAATAATGTTTACTTACTATTTATTAGTTTATTTCAAATTTTTGAATACTCTAGTATATCATGATTTTGTATGATTACAACTTTCTCAATTAATATGATTCATTTAATTTATTTTAAAATTTGAATATTAACCAGATTTAGAAAATGTGATAAGCTTAAATGTTTTACATGTTATAAAATATAAATACGATAATCTCAATAATGGTTGCATAAAATAAGGCTATACATTTTGTTGTTAATATTGTGTGCTACATATATATATTTATTTATTATTAATTATGTTTAATATATATTAGTAATATTTTGTATATGTTAATCTAATTTATATTTATTATATTAACTTATTATATTAACTATTTAATATGTATTAAATACAAATTTTATATATTTAATATAATATATATATATGATAAATATTATTAAAATAAATTTACTAATTATATATATATATATATATCAAAATTGTATATAATTATAATTTGTTTAATATTTTAGGATTAAAGAAGGTTTCCAATGATATGAAAACTCACAAGAATCCAGAATTAAGATCTACGAGTATGGTAACAGCTTCGGCTAAACCCTCTACTGCGATTAAACCTAGTCTAGCTACTAAACCTATCGCCTCTAAACCTCCCAAGTGCCAACTCGAAGGAAAGAAATGGATAATCGTAAGTGTGATGACATCATCATCTTTGTCACAACTTACAACATGTTACTAATTATTAGGAGAATCAAGTGAACAACAGTGAAATTGTTATTAAGGATACGAATTCAAAACAAACCGCCTACATTTATAATTGTCAATTCTCAGCAATTAAAGTTTTAGGAAAATTGAACTCCATTTGTTTAGGTAAGTTTCACTTTTCCCCCGATGACTTAACTTGATTAATTGTACACTGGGTTCACAGATAACTGCAAGAAGACTTCAATTCTGTTTGATGATGTCATAGCATCCATTGACTTTGTGAACTGCAAGAGTGTAGAGATGCAAGTTAATGGTAAAGTTCCCACTATTAACGTTGACAAAACTGATGGTTGCAAGATGTACCTTAGTGAAGCGTCCAGTAAAGCTGAAATCATCACCGCTAAGAGCAGTGAAATGAATGTACTCATCCCTCAGGCTGATGGAGAATTTGTTAGTTATCCTTAGTTACCCCTAGTTACCATCATTATAACTTGATCACTATGATTAACAGAAGGAATACTGCGTTGCTGAACAATACAAAACTGTATACAACAATGGAAAACTTGTTACCCTGCCTACCGATATTGCCTCATAAACGTATTATAATGAATTCAAATGAGTTCATGCTAATCTATGCATTTATTGTTATTCGTAGTTTTATATTAAAGCTTTAATATTTGTTATTTCATATTGAAACTTATAAAGTGGGCTAACATTATATGAAAACAAAATTCTAATCAAATATATTGATCACTTATGACTTTTGATTATTTATTTTTTATAAATATAGAAATATAATATAATTTCTACAATTATTGACTAAATTTAATATATATAATGACTACATAAAAACAATATAAATTATCCTATTTTCACTAGCATAATTGACATATAATATTACATTATACAATACATATCACAGTACAATATACAAATAAATACTTGTACGTCAAGAGAATAATTGAAAATAAGACATGAGATGTATAAAAACAATAGAAAAATAAACAATAGTTTGTTTTTTGATTAATAAATTATATATGTATATATATAAGTCTGAATAATATAAAATATTATATTATTGAAATAAATAATCCTATGTAGTGTATAGCATGTTGTGTAAGTAGTTTGTCATTGAACTAGAACTGAGTTAGGGAGATTTCTTTTGTAGTACGCATTTCATCATATTCATCATGTCCTTGTGTTGACTCTTCATAGTATTCAGTATGTCCTTATGTAGGTCGAGGTGCAGCTGCATCATCTGCTCGTGGCGACGATCTGCTGCGGCTTCGTAGGCATCGATTGCGATGGAATTGTCGTCACCTGATTGGTCGGAACACGCGTCGAATATCCTGACTTCGCTGTCTGCGAATGTGGTGTCGAAATCATCGTCGTCTAGTTGTCGATTGCTCTCAATCTGATTGGTGGGCGCGGGAAGTGAGCCACCCGCGTTTAATTCCGCGTTCAAACGATGAATCTCGTCTATTTGATGTATCTCTTCGAGTCGATACTTCTCGTGAGGTGGCTCCGTCTGGTGGCGGCGGTGGTGGTTATTGAAGTTATTGTCGGTGGATGAGCGTTTCTGTAATCGTTGTAGTTCGAGTTGTCTATGATTGGACAGAAGCTGGTGGCCGAGGGAACGACGCGCTGTGGTGTTGGCTTCGGATACCGACGGGAAAGAGGCGGATGTCGGGTAAGGAACTAAACGGCTATTGGTGGGGAGAGCCGACGAAGAGGGCGTCGGTATTCGTGATAATGGTAACGGTTGATTGCGACGTTTTGATTGGTCGATATCGGAGGCGGAGGAGGATGGGTGACTAATTTCAAATGTACTCGTGGAGTTTGTAGGTATACCAGCGGAGGGGTATATTGCTGCAATGGGTGTAAGGGGTTAGTTAGTGTGTGTATGTGTGAGTTATTAATATCAATATTGTATACCTATAGGGTTATTAAAATAGTTATATAGTATACATATTCAATTCAAATAGTACTTTAATTTTCGCAATTTAAAATAATTCACTATTATTACAGATTTTAAAGAGGTATCACTGTATCACACATTAGTATTTGTTTGTACTGTATTATATTTTGTTGTGTTTCAAATTTATTATATTATTAAAATACAAAATTAATAATTTACTATTATTTCAGATAATAAACTGATAGGTATTATATTGTTTATTAGTATTGGTTTATTTTATTTTAAATGTTTTCTTTTTGTATATATATATATATTTTCAACATTTTCTGTTTGTATATACGGTTACCCTCTATATAAAAAATCTCTTTATGAGAACATTTTTCAAAAATTTAATTAAAATTCACCCTTTTTCATATTAAAAAAATATTTATTAGTCTTTTTTGGAAATGTTATCATTATAAGAAAACTTAGTATAATTGTTTATTTCTAGATTAGTGTTGGTATTGTAATGTAGATGTAATAATAATTCATTGAAATTAGTGTTTTGTATTTCATATAAAATTAGTATTTTGTAAGATCATGCATAGATTAATGAGCATGATTAGTGAGAATGAATAAATAAAATTAATAATAAAATCAATACTATGTACTTCAGGCTCATGTGAGATTAGGGAGTGCAATTAACATGTCTACACTACAATAGATAGTCATGCAATGCACTGATTGTAGTCAGTACAACAATAAATTATTAAACACTATTTTCAATAAACCATATTTCGAAACTATTATTTTGATTACTACTTTTATTTAAATAAATATACTATTATATATATAACCTATAGGTTATATAATGTATTTTGAATTATAAATTAAATCTTAAAATTATTGGAAAAGTAAAAACCTCTAAGAAAAAAATTATTGAAAAAAAAGAGTTTCTTAGGGTGTGTTTTTGGTCAACCACTAGTGCAATTATATAAGTATATTATAGTATATATGTATATACATACATACACGCTCGAGATACATAACCTCAATTTAATTTGATAATAATAAATAAATGCAGCATACCTAACAATAACGTCACGATTGAGACATATATTTATGATTTAGTTCATGTGCGTGCGTTCATATTATGTAGTAAATATTATGTAAACATATTATGTAGAAGAGTGACAGATATGTCTAATGGTAAACATGCTACACCACTAGTTTCATTTCTACCACTAGGGGCGTGGTTGTTGTTGTTCGCGGCGTAGCGTTCACATGGACGGGAGTCCATGCGCAAACGCTATTACAGCCTCTGGTTGTTCAATCAGGGCTGACAGTAGGGGCGCCGCTCCCCCAAACTCACGGATTCGTCTTCGAGCTGTGGCCGGGCACTCTTGGAGCCAGTGCTCGAGCGTCTCTGGGGCTCCTTGGCAGTGTGGACAGGTCGCGGAGGAGTCAGCATCGACGATGTTTCGGTATGCTGCCAGCTTGTGGCAGTGGCCACTGCGGAGCTGGGCTAGTAGGACCGAATCCTTTCTAGAGAGGGAGACTGGGGCTCGCTTTCCGTTAAAGACCGCTTTGGTTCTCTCGTGGCTTATGGCCGGGTCCATCGTTTCTCTCTTCGTGAAGGCTTTGGCTGTCTGGAAGGTTATACCACCATCCGTTGCCGCTGGTTCTTCGTCTGAAGCTGCCACTGCATTGGCTTCGACGTCCGCCCACTCGTTTCCTATGAGCCCTATATGGCCGGGGACCCATTGTAGCGAAACACGTGTATTCAACGAGTTCAGGATTCGGCGGGTCTCTGCTAGGTCTGAACCATCGCTCAATCCAGGCGACTGTAGTGCTGTCAGGGTTGACTGGCTGTCGGTGCAGATAATGAAGGGGCCTTGGTTCTCGCGGTTCTTGATCCAGCCAACTGCCAGTAGCATCGCTGTCACTTCCGTCTCATAGGACGACGTGAGACGTCTTCCCTTGCGTGTGATGGAGGTGATTTTGACTGGGTCAGTGGCTGGGCCTGATGTTACTACTGCTGCGCTGCCTCCGTTTTTATATCCTCTTTCCGCCGATCCGTCAGTATAGATGGTGATCTCCACTTCTCCGGCTGCCGCGATGGTGTCCACTGTGTCCGTGAGCAGGGTTCTCTGGTCACAGGACTTATCGCTGCCGCCATTTAGTCGTGTATCTACCGTCCATGTTGGCTCTCTGTCCCAGTTCCAGGGTGGCGCTTTCTTTGGAGCAAACCTCTCTCTAGGCAATTGGTCCAGGCCGATGCGTGCACATTCTGCTTGAGCTAGGGTACTGAAGCTCGACCTTTTCCATTTATGCTCGATAGGCGAGGTGAACAGTTTGTGGCGTGGGTTGCCGGCGGGGAGCCTAGCTGACCTTTCCCAGGCAACAATGCAGTTACGCCTGATCTGCGTCTCGAAGGAAGTTAGCTCGGCCTCCGTGCGTAAGCATTCGAGAGGTGTGTCAGCCAGTTGACCTGTTAGGATACGTAGAGCCCGATTCTGTACTCGTTCCAGGATGGCAACGTTCGACTTCGCGAGCCACGGTTGCCAAGCCGCGCCGCAGTAGTGCAGTGTGCTGTGAATCAGTGCTGTGTATATCCGCGTCATGCATCGTCTGCTCCATCCCCACTCTTTGGATGACAGGGAGGATAGGATCCGGATCCTGGACATCACTCTGAGCTTGACAGAGTCGACATGTGGCCGAAAGGATAGCGAGCGGTCAAAGGTGACCCCGAGGAACTTGGGAGTCTTTTTGAATATGAAGGGCTGGTTATCGAGGGTAATCGACGGAATCCACTTTGCTTCATGAGTGTCGGAAGTGAAGAACGACACTTCACACTTCGACGTGTTCAATTTTAGCTTGTGGAGATAACTCCACTCCGATACCCTGTGCACCGCCTCTTATACCTTGCTCTCAGCAACAGTCTTATCGCGGTCTTGACTCCAGATCGCCATGTCGTCCGCATACATGCTGACGCTCACCCCGCTCGGGACTTCTTCTCTAATACCATTAATATAGAAGAGGAATAGTAGGGGTGATAGTACAGCTCCCTGGGGCACACCTTGTTGCATCTTTCTGCTGGCACCGATAACCCCATCGATCCGAACAGCTGCCTTTCTGTCGCAGAGGAATCCTCTGATCCATCGGACGATAGTCCTTGATACGCCTTTCTCCATCATCAGCTGGAACAATCGATTCCGCCATACCGTGTCATACGCCTTACTGTAGTCCAGTAGTGCGAGGACGCAGCGCTTAGCGGGTCGAGTCTGGAAACCGTCACTGACTGCTTGGGAGAGGCGGAGGACTTGATCCTCGCAGGATTTGAGGGTCCGAAAACCAGCCTGGTCCTGGCACCACCACTCATTGGACTCTGCCATGAAGGAGAGGTGGCTTGCCACCATTCTCTCCATGGTTTTTGCCACGCAGGATGTGAGCGATACTGGGCGGAAGGAGTCAATCTGACTTGCTGGCTTACCCTTTTTCAATATGGGGACAATTATAGCCTCCCTCCATGAAGCCGGGCAAGATCCTGTTTTCCATGAATCATTGAAAATGCGCAGCATGAAGCTGGCTGCGATTGGGCCCATGGCTTTGATGAACCTTGGGTGAATCTTATCCTTCCCTGGTGCGCCTTTGACTTTCATCCTTGTGATTGCGTTGGACATTTCTGCGGCATTAAATGGTATAGAGCTCGGATCCTCAACTATTGGACCTATTAGGGAGCGGCGCACTGAATTCTTAATTCGGCATTCCTTGGGTATACACAACCTACTGGTCGCAGCGTACCTTTGTAGAAAGACATCTGCTTTGGCCTTGTTTGTTATGTACTCCCTCCCCTCGTGGACCAATGTTTCATTCCTGATGCTTGCTGTATTCCTTCCACTTAATGACTTGATTGTGCTCCAGATCTTGTGGGGGTTCGAGCTTGAGTCAGAGTCTTCGAGGAATTCCTTCCATCTATTCTCCTTACTCTCTCTGATCATATCCCGCACTGTCATACATCCCTCAATCCATTCAGCCCGCTTGTTCGTGATATCTCTCCTCAGCGCGTTTCGTCTCTTCACAGCCTCTCGTATGTCCCTGGACATCCACTCCTTTCCATTAACACTACATTTGACTTTGCCAATTGCCTTGTTGGCCGCGTCAATCATTGCCATGTTCAGGAATTTGGATCTGGAGTCTAGAGAAGACTCGTGTATGGCCGCTGGTGCTGCTGTCACCGCTTCGTCTACAGATTCAGCAAATAATCGGAAATTAGCAGACTTCCAGTTCCATTTGAGTTCGGTACGGGATGGGGCGTTCAGAGTTGTCACTTGACAGTCAACGGTGATGAGTATGGGGAGGTGATCCGATCCTAGGCATTCAGTCGTGCTCCACTCCACTCGATCCAACCAACTGCTGTGAACGAGGGTCACATCGGGCGCGCTGCTGCCTCCGGTACCTGGGTTAGTCCTTGTTGCAGCTCCGTCGTTCGCGATGCAGAAATCTTTTTCCATCAGCCACTCCTCGAGATTCGATCCCAGAGAGTCTTCAGGTTGCCATCTGTCCCACATATGACTGTGTGCGTTTAGATCGCCCCCTGTGATTGCGTTCCGGTCATGAGGCAGTTCCGACATCTCAAACTCGTTACCGTGGTTTGCTCCTCTTGACGGGGGGCAGTAGACGTTGGATAGTAGAGTCTTGACGAAAGGTTTAGCTCTCAGTTCAATCGATTGAATCTCCAGTAGAGAATTCTGGGCACTGGGCGTGTTGTCAATAGTTGTGAAGGGTATATCTTCCTTAATAAAAAAGAGAAGTCCCCCACCACTGCCGACGCCTCTGTCTTTTCGGACTGTAGAGTAGCCCTTTATAGCAGGGTTCTTGTCTAGGGCCCTCAGCTTCGTTTCCTGGATCATGATAATGTCGAGATTGAATTTCCTTATTCGGTCTTCGAGCTCTACCATCTTGGTCCTGATCCCATTAGCGTTCCACTGTAGTATTTTGAGGCAGCCTCTTCTGCTCACATCGGTCTTTCTCGACGGGGCCGCTTGGCGCCGGTCTCCGCTATCCACGCCCTTGTTGTTCGCGCTGGTCGAGCAGTTTTCACAATGCCAGGAGCCATTGGATATGTGCATGCTTTGTTCGCCTCTCGACATATTAGAGCAGCTTTTGTGGCAGGTACGCCGGCATCCTATGCAGACGAGCGGGTTGGGCGAATACCTTACAACTTTTCCGCATTGCAGGCATCGCTTCTTAGGCGCGCTGGTTCCTGAAAGTCTCGGGGCTCCTATCGGTTGTCCAACCAGTGTGGGTACGGTCGATGGTAGGGGAGGCGTACAGGAACGGGGTGGGACGCAGTCGCTGCAGGTCCAGTTTCCTGGAGTCTGTGACACTCGTCTCAGGCCGCTACATTTCTCTTGCTTGTGTGAGGTCGCAATGCACGAGCCACATCTGAGGTGTGGCTGATTGGTTCTCAGCGTCCTTCCGCAGGGCTTGCAGAATAGACCAGGGCCGGGGTTCACTTCCACATCGCCAGCTCTCATCAATAGCATCCGGACCACCAGAGCTGGTAGGTGTCCGGACCACAGAAAAACCCCCGTGAGTGTGGGGGGCGGCGTTCCAACCGGGCCTTGGGCCCGAGACTGTAAAGCCGAAGTAAGGATTCTTTTCGCCATCTCGATGAGGTGGACATGGAGCGCCGCGGGAAGGCAGAATCGTAGCTCCACTAGGGGCGTGGTCCGAATACATAGTGGTACCAGTTGTGGTACCACTATTGTCTCAGCTTCACATGCAGTGAATACAAATGTCTCGACTGCACCACTAGTGGTTGACCAATAACACACCCTTATAGATCGTTTCACGGTGTATATATATATATATATATTTATACAAACAGAAACCATTGAAAATAAAATAAACCAATAATAATACGAAACAAACAATATAATACTTATAACTTTAACATATTAACTTTAAATACTATATATATATATATATATGTGTTTCAACTTTATTATAAGAAAATATTAAATTAATAATGTATATTATTACATATTTTATACGTGACAGGTATTATATTGTTTGTTCGTTTCATTCTAGTTTTGGTTTATTTGATAATTAACATATTCTGTTTGTAATATATTAAAAAGTATCATTTAAATATTAAATTATATAATTAATAATGTATTACTATTACAGGTTAAAAAGTTAAGAATAATTCAATATAGTTAAAAGTAGAAAAAAGTAGAAATTGAATATTTCGATGCCTAACAATTTAACAAAACAATGTATTTTAATTCTATTTTATTTATATTTTCAATTGTTACGTTTATTTTTATGGTAACTGTAACATATTAAATTTCTTTAATTTTTTAATCTCGTATTATTCTTTGTTTATTTCAATAACGTATGTTATCGTTAGCAAATATTTATACTTTATACTTTTGATTATATATTTCGACTATGTATTTGCTACATATAAATATAAATTATAAAAATTGTAAATTTATATTATATATTGTAGATATGGAATATATTCACCAGATATATTAATATTAAAATATGATTGTTAAAATTAATTATTAAAATACAGTTGTACACATTTATTATAGGTTTAGAAAACTAAACAGTTAATTAGGAAACAATTAATCTGTACTTTTAATAAAAAATTCAAATTAGTTTTGCGATGTTCATTATATAAGTAAATTAATGATATATATTTTCATAAATGTTTTAAAGTCAATGTTAATATTCTATTATTAAAATGATATATATCAATGAATGTAAAACTAATAATATCATCAGTAGAAATGTCAATATTTAAATTAACTTGAGTAAACAGTAATACAGATATTTTAAGTAAACACTAAGGACATAACCTTTACTAGTAGTCCTTTAAATAAATAAACATGTTCCTATTATATATATATATATATTACACACTAAGATGCAGGTACTAGATCACATATAGTTGGTAGTGTGACAGACTGATAGCACTATAGTGATGCTGTAGTGATGTATGCGTTAGATCTCTACATTTACACTCCACATAGTATACATTATAGACTCTACTTGTGTACATAGCAAGAGGTAGTCCTAATGATGAGGTAATGCTATAGATGATGATAAGAAAGAATAAGAAGAAGGAATAGGAGGAGGAGGATGTAGAGATAATGAGACTGCAAGAGGAATAGGGGGATGCTAACTCTTACTTGGATGGTAAAGGGTGATATTATGAGGGGAAGGAGGTAGAGCTAAGGATGATTGTGAGGGTGGATGTGCTAATAAGGAGGAGAAAGAGGTAGAGCTAAGGATGATTGTGAGGGTGGATGTGCTAACAATGAGGAGAAGAATAAGGTGGAGAAGGAGATCATTAAATATAAGATGCATAAGAAGCTAAAGATTATCTATTTCTTTGGGAGCAGTAATTTCTAGTATGGTAATTTTCTAGGGGAATATCATGGGTTTTAAATTGTGACAAGATGCTGAGGAAGCACAAGATACTACCTATTAGTGACAGGGTTAATTTGTTTCACATAGTGGGAGAAAGAGGATGAGGGGGATGAGGAGATAAAGGATGAGTCATACTAACAATTAGTAAAGGGGTTAATGGGTTTCCCGTAGTGGGGGTATTAGTATGACTAACTATTAGTGACAGGGTTAATTGGTTTCACATAGTGGGAGCGAGAGGAGGGGGATAAGGAGGAGGAGGGGGATGAGGAGGAGGAGAAGCCATACTAACTATTAGTATGAAGTTAATGGGTTTCACGTAGTGGGAGCAAGAGGAGGGGGATAAGGAGGATGAGGAGGAGAAGGAGAAGCCATACTAACTATTAGTATGAAGTTAATGGGTTTAACGTAGTGGGAGCAAGAGGAGGGGGATAAGGAGGATGAGGAGGAGAAGCCTTACTAACTATTAGTGAGGGGGTTAGTGGGTTTCACGTAGTGGGAGCAAGAGGGGGGGAGGAGGAGGATGAGGGGGGTGATGAGGAGGAGCCATACTAACTATTAGTGAGGGGATTAATGGGTTTCATGTAGTGGGAGCAAGAGGGGGGATGAGGGGGATGAGGAGGAGCAAGAGGAGGGGATGAGGAGGAGAAGCCATACTAACTATTAGTGAGGGGGTTAGTGGGTTTCACGTAGTGGGAGCAAGAGGGGGGGATGAGGAGGAGCAAGAGGAGGGGATGAGGAGGAGAAGCCATACTAACTATTAGTGAGGGGGTTAGTGGGTTTCACGTAGTGGGAGCAAGAGGGGGGGATGAGGAGGTAAGGAGGGGGATGAGGAGGAGAAGCCGTACTAACTATTAGTGAGGGGGTTGATAGGTTTCACATAGTGGGAGCAAGAGGGGGGGATGAGGAGGAGCAAGAGGAGGGGATGAGGAGGAGAAGCCATACTAACTATTAGTGAGGGGGTTAGTGGGTTTCACGTAGTGGGAGCAAGAGGGGGGATGAGGAGGTAAGGAGGGGGATGAGGAGGAGAAGCCGTACTAACTATTAGTGAGGGGGTTGATAGGTTTCACATAGTGGGAGCAAGAGGGGGGGATGAGGAGGAGCAAGAGGAGGGGATGAGGAGGAGAAGCCGTACTAACTATTAGTGAGGGGGTTAGTGGGTTTCACGTAGTGGGAGCAAGAGGGGGGATGAGGAGGTAAGGAGGGGGATGAGGAGGAGAAGCCGTACTAACTATTAGTGAGGGGGTTGATAGGTTTCACATAGTGGGAGGCGAGGAAGATCTGTTCTAGTATCGCGTAGTAGCGGCAGTTCTTAAGTTTGTCTGGGAACTCATTGTTGTGTTCCACAGTCTGTGGGTGGGTGGGGGTTAAAAGTCACGATGTAATCGACACCAACTTGTCCTTATAAGTAGCCTTGTGACGTAATAGTTAGTAATCTTTAATCTAAGGATGAATATGCATAGGGGTAAACTCTACGTTATTCTAGAGTTATCGTATTATATATATATATATTTATAATGATAAAATAAGGAAAAGATGACTATATATATAGGATATATCCGAAAAAATTTTAATTCCATCAAAATATGCATGAAACCATGTAATTTCAAAATGCAATCCATAACTTCAATTCTATTCTAAATAATCGGATCTTCCTATATACACTGGCATGCGCACATAAATGGCTATGTTTAATGGAGTATATAGAGTAGATGTCGTATCCTCTATCACTATATATATCACCACCACTATATATTTGTACGGCCGATTGCTTTTTAAGCGCAGTTGCAAACTGTTGCAGTCGGAAAACCAAAAAATGTATATATGTATATCATCTACTATCACATATACCGCCACCACAACCACTATATATGTTGCCACCACATATATCTGTTAACAAAACCACCACTATAATGCCACCAATATATCTGTTAACACGACCTACACACCGCCCTCCCTCCCGACCCCTGACCTACACACCTCCCTCCCGACCTACACATCACCCTCCCTCTTGACCCCTGACCTTTATATACTTATTCTTCATGTTCTTGCACCAGTTCTTGATCTGTTCGGTGGAGCGATCGTATCCGTTCTGGCGATGAACCGTGACCAACTCGCCGAGGAAAGATTTGCCCAGAGAGAAGCGAATCCGTTGTTGTTGTTCCCTCAGCGAGATCTGCTGCCATATGCGGATGAGGTTCTGCTCTTCGGAGCGTGTGTAGTTTAGGCGTATTCGCGGTGGTTTTATCTGCGGAGTGGAGGTGTGTGTGTGGGTGGGTGGAGTGAGGGTGTGTGTGGGTGAGTGGGCCGTGTGGGTTGGTGAGTGGGGCGTGTAAGTGTGGAGTGCAGGTTATGGTGGATTACACATATATATATATAACAGGTTGATATAAAAAACACGAGGTTGTATTATAATGGTTGAATTTGATTTTTGAAATTGTATTCGCGATTCCAAAAAATAAGGATATCGAAATTAAAATAATTACAATTTCCATATTGCTAAATAACCAATGGTCATACAGTCTCGCAGTAAAGACCGCAGTAAAGACAGCATTATATACCGCAGTAAAGACCGCAGTAAAGACTATTGTTTTCATGAGAATTAGCTGATTAATGATGTTAATTTAGATATTTGAAACTGCGTTCTAAATCATAATATGTGTCATTGCATTGACAATATTTTAAATATTTTATTTTATTTTGAAAATTTTATTATAATATTAAATAATAATTAATGTTCTAAATTTAGAATATAAGTATTTATTAGATGCAAACAAAGCATGTATACAAATTGTATTCCTATAAATAGATATTTATTGAATTTACTTTAATTTAATATAGACCTAGAGATATTGAGTATCGAAAGTTAAACAAAATTGTATTTATACAATTTATTGCTTTATAAAGCAATAAATAAAACTAATAAAAATAAAAAATAATTTAATTAATAGTAATGAAATAGGTTTTGTTGTCATTTTTTTGAGTTTTTTAATATAATTAAATTATTATAACATAAATTATAAGTTATAATATAAGTTATACTTGCCTACATTATATCAGGTTATATCAGGGAGTGGGTAGGACTCTCATCTAATTACACTTACATGCCTACGTTACAATTATTATGTGATTACAATTTAATTACGCCACCATTAGACAGAATAATCTAATTATGCATTGTTTATATATTGAAATGTGATTTGTAATTTATATATATCTATTATATAATATACTCGTAACATGAATATAAAAAATAATAGATTCTACGATTCCACCTCTTCCATCATGTGATACGTCTATATATTTAAAAATTATAATATAAATAATACAATTTAGTAATTTTTTGTTATGAAAGAATTAGATTTTGTATTTATAGAAAAAAACGATACAAACAGATAAAGCCAGTGAAAATCGGGTTTTTCGGTTTTTATGTAAAAACTGATAAAAATCAACCTTGATAAGGTATAAAGAAAAAGGTACAAATAAAATGATATCGTATATCGTAGGGAAACACCGTGTCCTCCACCTATGATATATATATATATATAATGTATTATTATATATATATTCAAAATAATATTGAATTAATTTTCACTGAATAACATTCACTTTAATGGATATGCCTATCGATACAAAGAAAGTGGATAGGAAATTGACGCATTCCATACATATAAAAGATAAGCGAATGGAACTTTTCTCGATAAATTAAAAATATAGAATCGGTGATTTTTATTCGAAATCGTATTGAGTTTTATTAGTAATATTAATAGGTATGATATTAAAACAGTACGATTTTCCTTGAAATAGAAAGAAGTGACTTCTATCTATAACAATGGATATAGATTATATATGTCAATAAAATAGTATTATATCTTCAATTTAAATATATTTAAAGACCAACATTATGAGGAATATTAACATAGTATTTAATATATATATATATATAACTATTTTTTAGTACGATAGTATATTAAACTTATTTATAATATCTCAATATAAATATAAATACATAATAATAATTTGAATTTAGTAAGTATTTAGACACATTATTCGACTACAGAGTCTTTATAACAAAGTAGCATATAGTATAGTATATGCCATATACTACTGTTGCGATTACATTAAATGGGACCTGGTCAAAAGCTTCGCGATTGATACGTGTTGTGAACGCCCACAACATTTGTTATTCGAATTAGTGAATTTACAATAGCGTATGTTTGTTTGTACAAACTCTAGTATTTTTAGTTTTACTTATTTTAACTTGTTTAGTTTGGTTTCGGTTGGGTTTAGTTTTTATATTTCCAGTTTTTTTAACTGCACTACATCCAGATTGAGACTATAAAAAACATATACATATACATATATGATAGTCTATAAATGACATACACTCATTATAATGGCCAATCATACGCTATTGTAAAATCACTAATTCGAATAAATAATTTTGCTGGCGTTGAAATCGCGCATCAATCGCGAAGATTTTAACCATAATGATTATGATAATCCCATTAACTTGCTTACCCACTTGTTTAAATCGATGCATGATACACGTAATAATGCGTGCAAAAATGTACAACTCATTATTTATTATAGTAAACACTAGTATAGTATATAGTAACTATATAATTATATAAATATAATATTTTGTAAATTTCACAAATAAATGATTACATATTTATTTTTTAAATAATTTTAAATACAATTATTATAATACAAATATATTAACAAATTACCTTTAAATCACTTGGAAATTGATTATGAAATTGAATTCTATTGTCATTAAACTTATAGTGCATATATGAATCTGAATTGCTACTTTGACTTATAAATTGTTGAGGTATATTAATATTATGAAATGTATAATTTTTTTCTTTTGCAATATTTTCTGTTACTTTTTTATTCGACGAAGAACCAGTATTTTCAGATATATCTGTTGAACCATTATTAGTAATAGATTCGTTATGTTCATTGGTATCATTCGCAATATGTATTGAATCATTAGGTTTTATAATTTCATTTTCTATATTCTCAGAGAGCTGATCTGAATTACTTTTATAATTCGATGGTGAATCCAAAATATGAACTTGATTATCATTATTATCAATTAATTGATCTATTATATTATTATCTGTAGCATTACTTGTATTTTCTTCTATTATATCAGATATAAACTCTTGTTTTATATGAGTTATCATAGTTATATACTAAAAATAACAAAACAAGTATTATTTATAAAAAAAAATTGATTGACAAATTGTATATTTATCAATAACAATAGAATTGACCCAATGGCCTAGCCCGTTATCTAGGCCATAGGGCATATATATTTATGTAACTGTGTATAATATATCGGTAACTAAACATATATTATCAATAGATATTACGTAATATTGAGTCATTGGAAGATATTTATATATGTTAAAGTAGTTAAAATTATAAATAATGAATATAATACACACTTTTTCCTAGAATATCAATGTCAAAATGATGTACAAAATACACAGTTACATATAATATATAATAATAAGAATTTTTAGATTCAGTATATAATGTGTAATACACATTGTGTATAAACATACACACACATATATATATATATATATATATATATATATATATATATATATATATATATATATATATATTTATATGTATACATATAATATTGAATATAAAATATATATATACAATACCACACATGACTACAAACACACACACACTAACACACATACACACACACACATACACACACACACACACACACATACCCACATACATACACACCCATACATCCACACACACACATACACACAAACACATATACACATACACACACACACACAAACACACACACATACCCACATACATACACACCCATACATCCACACACACACATACACACAAACACATATACATATACATATACACACACACACACACACACACACATATATATATATGTACACACTTATATACATATATCATTGCTTGTTTACATTCAAAAGTAAACTTGGTAACGAATAAGCATGATAAGTAGGTTACTTGCACAACTATTTGTTAAACTATTTGCTGAACCGTAAATTTGATTTCAAACAGTATTACAGGTCCGTTATAATTAATATTAACACTACATACGAATATGCACGAATAGGAACATATCTCATAATATCCTAGAAGAGGTTATAGGAGGTCTTGATAATAGGTGTACATGTATTTTATTGTTATTGTTATTGTTATAACAATAACAATAGTTCCGATTCAATTGTATTATTCCTAGGAATGTGTATAACATTACGTATAGCGCATCCATACTGAGTCATTAATGAGTCATGACTCATGAGTCATTAATGGAATATCCAGCAAATATAACAGCTAGTGGCGCTGGAACGATGGTGTGTAGGGGGGACCAACCAATCAACATATATTTTGTGGTAACAGTGGGGGGGGGACAATACATAGGAGGTCCCCCTAGATTTATAGTGGAGGGGGTAATATACCCCGTCCCCCTGTTGCAGCACCCCTAATAACAGCAGATTTAAATACTTATTAAAATAGTTTACAAAGCAATTTAATCAGATTTTCGAACATTCTGCAGATAATCATGATTACAATTTTTTTTAAAACTGCTTTAATAAGTATTTAAATTGTCTCTTTGAAGATGCTGTCATGTTAATGCATCCATGGTTTTAACTAGATCCGATCATTTCTATTCACAATTACATAGATTAATTATACATTTGATTGTAAACCTATGCTATGTGTCAGAATGGGTTTATAACTAGCTTCATAGTAGTATTCATGGTATTGTGTAGGAAATTTCCCCACTATTATTTTTTGCCATTTTTGAATTTATGCCCACACAAAAAATAAGATTTGTTCATAATTAAATATATCGTAATATATGTGTAGGAAATTTCCCCCACTATTATTTTTTGCCATTTTTGAATTTATGCCCACACAACAAATAATATTTGTTCATAATTAAATATATCGTAATCCTATTTATTTAGTAAATATAAATTATTTATATCTATTCCTAAAATCTGTAGATATATTTTATTATATCGTGTTAAATGTACAATTTCACAAAACAATATAATATTTTTGAAATTTGCCCCCACAATTTCATGTCCTTAAAAAGGCATATAGGCCTATTACACATCAGCCTGCTGAATTAGCCAGCATGTTGCAGATATATCTATTATATAATATATATATATATATATATATATATATATATATATATATATATATATATATATATATATATTATGGAATACATTCTTATTAGACAGCGTAATTATTTGAATTCTTATTAATTACTTATTAATTAATAGCAGCATAATAATAGCATAATAGACTTTTAATGGCAAAATAATAGCAGCATAATAACATAATATAATATACTTACTACTTCGAGGCTATTAGATATGATACTATGTTGCTATTATGAGGTTATTACTGTTTTCTGGGTATTACATATATGGTATACCTACTACACTGTACACGGTACACTTTACAGTGTACACTGTACACTGGATAGTGTACAGTGTAGACGATATACTGGAAATATATTCATTAAGTGAATATCCACAGAAAGTATAATATAGGTGCTTTACAGATAGCATCACCTATTTATATTTACTAAAGGGTAACTATTTGTAAACACTTATTTGAACATTATAATACCGATTACAATTATAATGATATATAATACTGTACAATTAGTTAACAACAAATGGATTGATTCCTACACTTATCGTATAAACACGTTTATGTTGGAGACGTTTGTGTTGGTATAAGCTGACACCTTGTTCATCTTGTCACAGGGGTGTCACAGGGTGATTAAAAGTGGTAGGGGGTATCTCAGACTCATCAATTATTACCATATACTTTGCTAAGAAGATACATATATAATATCACTTATTATCTCTATATATATCTCTCTATATACACGAGAGTATCGCTTATTCATACCATACTCGATATGCATGTAACACAATGGTTAGATTTAGTTTAGATCTATAGATCTATATATATATATACCGACTAGTAGAATATTCCTTATTATAGTATATATGTATAGGTATAGGTATACCGTATAGGTATATGTGGTAAGTGGTACCATACGCTATAGTCTACACCACATTTATCTCAAATATCGACATCTTTATATGTGCATATCATTAAATACCTAATAAGTTTAACTTATAATTTATATCAGTTTAAATTAGTTAAAACTTATACTGACATTATTTTACTGATAAATAAATGTGATCAACTTATATTAACATAACTGTGATCAAACCTATATTAAATTAACTTATACAATTATTGTTAGTGATGCCAATATCATATTAGCTATATAGCTAATAAACATATCTTTTTAAGTATATTTATTGTTCGATAAATTGACAGCGATAAACACATACTGAATAACCCCATAGGGTAATAACCCCATAGAACCCTACTAACGTATACACTCTATACTAGAAATGCGCTTATTAATCAATACAGAGTGTCAGCTGTACACTGTTCAGTTCAATATAAACAGCTAGGTGACAGGTGCCATGTGACATCGTATGTATATCATGTCACTACGCTGTACTGGTGTGGAGATAACTCCCATCCAGCGGGTCCCCAGGTGGTGGATAGGGGAATCGACCTCCAGATATGGAGTGTTAGCTGCGAATACAAGAATAATATATTCAATAAGCAGTCCTGAACCAAAAATCAGAGAGGTACCTTGGCAATATCTATTATTCTGTTGCCACCCGCACCAGGGTTACGGTACAAACCATTGGAGCAGTAATGGTGTTGATATTAAGCGGAAGAACCAACTCAAGGCCAACGGTTAATATTAATGAGTCAAATAGGCAACTGCCCGCAATGTAGTAGTGGCGAGCACATTTGCGTAATTAGCTAACGAAAAGCACATGAACAACAACAAAACCAAACAATCATGCCGCATCGCTCGTCTCGCGGATAATAAAGGAGCGCGTGTCAGAGTACAATGTCAGGCCCTGCATCACGAAAAACAAGCTACTGACTCATTAATACACCAGAAACCTAAGTTTTTAAAGAGTTCAAAAAATATACATATATCGACTTTCAACATCAGAACTTTTAAAAGTGACTGCCAATCATCTGAACTTGTAGCATCTGCTATAGAACACGATATTGACATAATATGCATACAAGAACATAGATTATACCATAAGGATATCGATATTAAATATAATATTTTAAACTATGGATGGACTCTTGTGACAGCATCTTCATTGAAAAATAAATCGAACAGCTCAATTGGTGGAATAGGCCTACTTTTAAGTCCCAGTGCAATAAAATCTTTAATAAATGTGGAAAAAATAAGTCCTAGAATAATTACAGCAAACTTCAATGGAAACCCTATTACGACAGTAGTTTACTGTTATAGCCCAACAAATGTTTCTGATGAAGATGATGTTTCTGAATTTTATAATAACATGAGTTCATTTACTCGCTATGTACCAAAACATAATGTTTTAATAATAGCATGTGATTTCAATGCACATCTGGGTATTGATCATGATAATAAATTTGCATATCATACTGAAACTAATAGAAACGGTTATCTACTTGATCACTTCATAATTGAAAACGGTTTGAAAAGTTTAAATACTAAATTTCAAAAGAAAAGTGGTAAACTATGGACTCATACACATCCAAATGGCTTCAAATCCCAACTGGATTATATAATTGTCAATAATAAATGGATAAATAGTGCTAGGAACTGTGAAGCCTACAATACTTTCGAAGGTGTTTACTCTGATCATAGAATTGTTACCGCTACACTTAAATTAAGTTTAAGATCTAATAAAAAGTCAATAGTTAACAAAAAACGATATGACTGGACTACTCTGACAAAAGACAAATCTATTGAAAAGAATTATACAACCTATCTAAAACAACATTTCGAAGACTCAATTAAATCATGTAAAAGTACAAATGATAAATACTTAGCATTTGTTGATTCTCATGCAGAAGTAACAAAGAAATTTATACCGATTAAAATAAAAGAAAAGAAAAGAGTACCATGGGAAAATATAAATATAATAGAGAAACGAAACGCACTGAAACAATTATCATTGAAAATGAAAGAAAATGCTAACACTAACCAAAAAATAGAGTTTAACAAAGCTAGAAAAAATCTCCAAGATACATATATAAACGAGCAAACTAAATATTTGCAAAAACAAATAGATGTATCAAGACAGCTGCAGATAATAAGAAATCCGCTATAGCATGGCAAATTGTAAACAACATTACTGGTAGAAAGACTACAAATAGATCTAAAATTAAAGCAAAAGATGACAAAGAGCGTATACAAAAATGGAAACAACATTTCTCTATATTACTAGGAAAAAATCCGATAACAACTAATCAAGACATAGTAAAAATAGTGGACAAAGAGCTTCAGATTGAGCAAGGTCCATTTACTATAAAAGAACTTGAAATGGTACTCAGAAAAACAAAGAAAAATAAAACCGCCGGATTAGATGAAATACCAGCCGAAGTATGGAAGACAGGTCACTTCAATCATATATTACTAGAATTCTGCAACGATGTGTACTCTCAGAAACCAATTGAATACTGGACGAAAGGTTGCATTCTCCCATTCCCAAAGAAAGGTGACCTCACTGTTACAGACAATTATAGAGGTATTACACTAACATGTATCGAGGCTAAAATATATAATACGCTACTAAGAGAAAGAATACAACCCACCCTAGATATGATCCTCAGACCAAATAAAATGGTTTCAGAAATAACAGATCAACCGTCGGACAAATTCTAACTGTAAGAAGGATAATCGAAGGTGTTAAAGAAAAGAATCTTGAGGCCAGCCTAATATTTGTAGATTTCTCTAAAGCTTTCGACTCAATACATAGAGCAAAAATGGCACAAATTCTTAAGTCATACGGTATTCCAATGAAGATAATCAACGCAATTATGATACTATATAGAGATACTAAATCAATGGTACGGTCACCTGATGGTGACACAGAATATTTTGATATAAATGCAGGTGTTCTACAGGGAGATACTCTGGCACCTTTATTATTTATTATTACACTCGATTACGTATTAAGACATCTATTGATAAAAATAAAGATCTAGGCCTAACACTATCGAAACAACGAAGTAGAAGATATCCAGCAATCAAGATAACAGATGCAGATTATGCTGACGACCTTGTAATATTTGCAGATTCTAGCAGAAATGCTGAAAACCTACTGAATGTCTTAGAAGAAAGTGGGAAAACAGTAGGTCTCAAAGTAAATATTAAAAAGACGCAACACATGAACATAAACTCAAATAAAATGGTAAAATCTATAGATGGGGAAGTCTTGAAAAATGTCGATAATTTCATTTATCTTGGAAGCGAAATAGAATCGACCGATAAAGAAATAAAAATAAGAATAGCTAAATCCTGGGCAGCTCTAGACAAGTTAAGTTCCATATGGAAATCACCACTCTGCACAACTTTAAAGAGGAACTTCTTTAGAGCCGTGGTAGAATCTGTTCTATTATACGGCTCTGAAGCTTGGACCCTAACTAAAAAACATGAGAAAAAACTCGATGGAACTTACACAAGAATGTTGAGAGCCATATTAAATATATCATGGAAAGAGCATCCAACAAAGATTCGCCTTTACGGAAATATTCCACCACTAACAAGTATAATACGTATACGAAGAACACGTTTCGCAGGCCACTGTTATCGAAGTGAGGAAGAAATCGTAAAAGATGTTTTGTTGTGGACACCGAACCATGGTACAACAAAGATTGGACGACCCAGAAAAACCTATGTAAAACAGCTATGTGATGATACGGGACTGACGACTGAAGAAAATTAGACAGCTATGAAAGACAGGATGACGTGGAAGAAAATTGTTTAAAGTGCTCGGGAAACTATCCCGATCCGGTAAGGTAAGGTACGCTGTACTAATATAAACTAGTTTACATATATTTTATTGTTCATATTTATTGATACGTGATTAACTATTTTTTTTATAAATAACGAACCACATATAAATTAGTATATAAATATATACTCTTTTTTATACTCTTTAGTATAATTAATTAAAAAAATAAATATCAAAACATAGAATTAATGATAACTGTCACTATTCAGATATATATATATATATATATATATATATATATATATATATATATATATAAATGAATGACATAAGTTTATAGACAATTGTCTAAGGAGGATCATTGAAAGCTATAAGTATCTTTATTATATCGATACCTCCATAGTATATGAAAATAATAGCTTTAGGACAGTTATACAATAATACTAAGACTTGTGTACTAGCATTACATATATTAATATATAAAGAGTAGAGTAATATATATATATATATATATATATAAAAAAAAATAATAATAATAATAATAATATTGTCAGCGTATTTCATAATGTTTCAATTCATTATAATATATATCTAAACTAATAAAACAATTATAATACAAAACATGCGGATAAAAATAATATTTTGTTTGTATTAAAATGTAATAAAACAAAAATGACCCAAATGTTTTAATAAATATATATATATATATATATATAAACTATAGTCATATGTAACACATAGTATATCTCACCTAGACACGTTGCACTTATATACATGGTACGATGTACATTATACGTCGATACCAACAGCTAAACTATAGCACTACGTAATACACTAGTGCGCGATTTATAATTATATAATTGCTTACGTGTAACCGGCGCAGATAATATCAATACAAGCTGCATCTCACTAATGGACTCTCTGCTGTCTGTCTGTCTCTCTGTCGGCAGTTATTATGTAACATTATTATTATTATTATTATCATCATCTTCATCATCTTCATCATTACCTTCATCACCACCTGCATCATTATCACCATCGTCGTCATCTTCATCACCGTCATCACAATCGTCATCACCACAACCATCACCACCATCATTATAATAATAATCATCATCAGTATCATCGTTATTATTATCATCATCATCATCCTCACTATCAAACTTATATATTTAATTTTAAATACTTAAAATATGAATAATACTGATATTTCATGATACACAACATATGTACGCATACTTAAAGTATACATAATTTAATTAAAAAGTCTAACGTCTATGTATGAATGAATATATGAATGCATGCATATTTATATATTTTTTAATTATAAACAAAAACTGATTTTTTCGATTTAACTCTAAATATATACAACTCTAAATTTATGAAATTTCTGAATTACAATATAGATTATAAATCATTTAAAAATGTAGGTATTTTAAATATTTAAAATAAATCTTATAGATCTAATTATATTTTACAATGTGTCGAAAATATTTGTATTTTTATAATTTGTTACAAAGTTATTAACTTTTATCTAAGCAACGAACATTTTCATAATACTGACACCCCAATTGCACGTAATATCGAATCCCCTGTTATCTCAAAGTTAAACAAACCATATTAAATTTTAAAATATATTTTATAGCTATAGCTATTATATGTATATACTAAATTAATACTCATAAATAAAATTTGCAAATATTTAATTGAGAAATAATAAAGTTATGGTGATTTATTGTTAGGGTGTCGGTATTCGAATACTCTCACCTAGGTGTACTGCAGTGTATACATATATGTTGTATTGGGAAGTTTAGTCCTGATAGGATATATGATCTAGAGCTAAGTATATATATATATATATATATATATATATATAGCAATGTATATATTAAGTATACCTATCAACCCATATGGGTTACGTATATATAACTATAGTTATAACACATGTTTATTCACACCCATCTTAATGCCAGTGTATTATAACTTATTATAAATGACGAGCAAATCGGTCATGGTAAACATATTCGTATACAGAATATAGGGTATTCGTTATGGCCGGGAGGGGGGGGGGGTAAATAATAGTTTATATAGACGTATTATCTATATTGTATGTTATAGAGTAGTAGGATATGTATACATACTATATATATATATATATATATATATATATATATATACACATACATATATTAGCGGTAATACTATTATTGCAAGGATTGCGAGAGATCAAAGTATTACCTGTCGGGTATTAGTACCGAGGTTATTCCACAGTAGGCGTTCCCTTCGTGCGTGCATAACTCACGCCTACGTATACGCATACGTACACGTATACGCACGCACGCACGCATACGTACATGCAACGCGCAGGCATTCTTCCTATGAGTCACCGACTTACGCGTTTTACACTAGCGCGCTACACCGGGTTACGCGACGCACGCCATTATGCGTGAGTAGTATACCCGGAAGTATATCCGCTGATTATACAAGAATAGGCCTAATGTTATATACGAATGTTGTATCTATATTATATCATACTATGCTAGAATATTCTAATTCTGATATCGTATAGGGGAGTATCTCTCCGGTTGTATTAATAAGATAAGCCTATTAGATATATAGCTAACTCCTATCTTATTAATATTAATATGGATATCTAACGAAATAGAGAATATTTTTAAACACACACCCATACAAATTAAAAATAAATCAATCCACTATTAGGGGGTATTATGTACCTATAAATACCTATAAGTATACCTATACACTATTGAAATATCGTCCCATTTCATACTGTATATAGGGAAAATACGGACACTCTCGGTATCTCAGAAACCATAAAGCATACATAATAATTGTGAATGAATAACATATTCATAAACATATAAATAGTCTAAATTAGTATTTATTTTTTAATTATTCAAAATAGTGCTGATATATTCAATAAACTGATTTTTTTTATTACGTTTTTAAAGTTATGAAAACAATTTAAACTTCTCAAGAATATACAAATGTATCGATATAAAACATCACATTATATACATAATTGCTATACATGTTATCAAATATTAATTAAGTTATGATCATATATCTAGAGGTCATATAAATCCCTAATACGGACACTCTAGATGTCTTAATACGGTACCCTATATATATATATATATATAGGTTATATATAACCAATCAGGGCGCTAGGTATGAACCGTTCTGATTTTCATAAAAATCGCCATCGGTATAATATTAATACCACCATTAAAGCTACATCTACTCATTTTTTTATTTAGATACTTAAATTGTATTATTAATTAAAAAAAAATAAAAATTAATACATTATTAACTAATTAAATTATATTAAATTATTCAGAAAATTAATTATAAATAATGTAGGTAATGTAACTAATTGTAATTTATCTGATTGGTTTATCAATACTATATAGTTTATCTAGAGGTATATAGGATGTCCGTATTATAACACAGGGCTGCCATATTTGGACATGGGTACCTAATACGGACACCCCCGTTATGTATTGAATGAAAAGATTAAATACAATTTTAAAATCACAATAATATCAATAATCATATAATATTAATATATTGTAATTTTTGAATACAAATATTGAGTCATAAAATATTAAGACCATTTATTGTTAAAGTGTCCGTATTAGGTAACTTTCCCATATCTCATGAGATAATTGATATTACCATCTTACCTCAATTATCTCAGGCTCTCAATTTAATAAATCCATGGATCATTTATTTATACACAATTGCAATTATATAAGATCATTTCTAAATATTATTGTAAGACATATGTTATGGTTGAACCGGGTCCTATTACCTGTGTGTCTGTAAACAAAAACCAGTAAAAAAAAATCAGATAATTGCCAGCTAATATATAGTACATTTTCTTTTTATCCAGTAAATTAATGAATACAATTATGACACTTCGCCAGATATTAGCTGTCTAATTTGATATAAATTTTCCACCATATGAGATAATTTATTTAAAAAATTGTCAAATAGTATCTGTAGAATTTGAGATAACTTATCTATAACCTCTCCCTGGTATTATCATAACAAAATAATTGTTCTCAAAATATCACACAGTTATCGGAGTGTAGGCATTAGGCATTTTTATCTAACTATAGATAATTTTTATCAACATATCTCACTTTTATCTGTATTTATTGAGTTAGACACATTTTCTCAAATTATCTTTGATTTTTCTGAAATTATCCAACATTATCTGATTTTGGTTTACTGGGTTTCTTAGCCTACTGAACCATACAGGCAATTTGACTATAAATCTCAATATTATCTAATTCTTCTTGATTAATTTGTCATGGTCGATAGACACTCTTCTATTGTTCTAATAGCTCGCATAAATGTGAATATATATATTATATAAGAAGTAACTTAAGTTGATATATAATTATATCGTATAACGAATAACGTATAACATATCATTATATTATATAATTAAATAGCTCTATTTTGTTAGGAGTCATTTATGTACAACTATAGTATACTCCCATAACCAATAATTACATTATTCCATGATGTGCCACTATGTTCCCCTAAGTTCAGTTTAATCCCTATCAATTGTTAATATAATTTTTACTTTTTAAAAATAATAAATAATTTTAAAGTGGCCTATTATAAAATATCCCTTTAAGGGAAGATGTGGATTTTCTGCTCATATTTTATTCTTTTCCTACATATTGTAAAATTAAATTTACATAACAATTATTTTAATTATATTAAGGGGATCCCGCATATAACACGCAATTTGTTAATTGCGTGCATAAATAGATAGGACAAATATAGGTCCTCTAAAAAAAAAGAACTGGTATTCTATTCATTTAATTGACCTACTTTTTTTTGTAATGTATTCATAACATATATATGCATAGGCAAATAGAAAGATATTTTTAATATTATTATTTATTATATTATATATATCTAAATTAAAAATTAACAATACTAAAATGATGGTATTTCTATAGAAATTATCATTTTATACAATGAATTCTATACATTTTATTAATTATCTCTCTATTTTACTATTCACATAATTAAATTTTATATAAAGCAAAAAAAATGAATATTATAATTATAATAGTTTTTATGTTCTATATTTTTGAATTCACATACCTATCGCGAAATAATTATTCTGAGAAAAAAGCGTTTGAAATTTGACAGCATAATAATGTAATAGTGAATAGCATATAATAGCAATATCTTATCGTGAAAAAACAAATTTTTATGTAATTTCTAGACTGAATTGATGTCTAATTTTTTTACAGATACTAAAAAACACTTCAAAATTATATAAAAAAAAATAAATTATCATCACTTTAAATGTGCGGGATCCCCTTAAGTAATATAAAGTATCATATATACAACCTACAATATACTGATATAAACTATTCTATATCTAAATGTATAAACTTATTTCACACTTATTTCACACTTATTTCACACTTAGGTCACACTTAGGTCATATTTCACGTATATATTCAAGTTACTCTCCCAAAATCAGTAATCCTTAAGATGCTTTCAACACCAAATAAATATCCTCATATCCGCAAGATTTTTATAGCCCGAATTATATATGAGCTATATAAATTATTTATTATTTATTCATAATAAATTATATTAAAATAGTGTATATTATTATTTAATATTTATTATTAATCAGTATGTATATAATCAACTGGAATCATGAATCCTAAATCCATATCAATGATACACAAAAAACTTACGACATATTTTAAAGTAAAATACGGATCTATTTTCATTGGATAATATAAATCACGTGGGATCGGTATTAGGGTAATTTAGTACAATATTACCGACCATGAGTCGGTAATAGGAAAATAATATGGGTTGCTATAATTAATATTAGTTGATATAGGTTAATATTGGTTAATAGCAATTATAATTACATTATTTTTTATAATTGTTATAAACATTTAATTGATTTACAATAGTATGCATATAATTACGTTTTATTTTAATTAATAATATATATACAATGATTTAAAAATGTTATTATTCAAATATTTAAAAAGTAAAACCAGAATATTACATTTATCAAATAACAATTGTATGATTGAATATTTTGATAATTAAAATACTTATTCATACTTATCATTACATTACTAATATTGTATGTATATATATATGTATATATATATATATATATATATAATTTGTTGATATCTCTTATAGTTACTGATATAAGAGAGGGGGTCGGTAATAGGGGACTTTACCCTACATATATTTTACATTATTCGGTTTTCAGACTGCAAACTGTGATTATAAAGTAAACACATTTTAGATTTAATACATACGTTTTCAGTAGTTTCTTACATTTTTGAGTTTATGGTATACCATATATATAGTATGGATGGATGCAGAGAGAATATTCCAGGAGTTAGAGATGGATATTGCCCATTCGCAAGTATTAGTTGAATGTAATTTATATTATTAAGTCATTGAAGTAGAACCGTATTGGTGGATCGTGTAGTGGTATTAGTTGGTAATTTAAGTTTGAGTATGGATTCTAAGGAGGCAGGAGAGTAATGATGGATAGTAATGGTGTTATGTTTCTATGACGTACACTGTATTGCCTGTACGGTATAGGTGGCAAATGTAGCCAATAAAGATACACTACGAATGGAGATATATGAGTATGGGAGTATTATAGTATGTTGAATATGCACCTAGCTATATAATTTTGAAGAATTTGGGTTTTGGAAATATATGATGAGGGGAATTGTAAAGGAGGAAATTGCAGTAGTCGAATATAGGTAGAATGTTTATAGAAGCTATAATAGTAACGGTTGTTATTGATATTTAATTACGAATAAGGCATGGCGAATGTTGTTAATAGTTTAGTAGTTTTTTATATGGGATAGTTGACTATAAAGACTGAAAGTATTGTCAAATATAACACCAAGCTATTTCATTTATTGATATTATTATTATATTAGTTCGGTCCTTTAATCCCATTCAGGATCTTAGATGTATGTTTTCCTCTTCAATAAATCGCTAATTATTATTTATACAAAAATATTTTAAGATACTGCATACATTACATTGTAGTAAAATGTTGAAAATCTTGACCGTTAATCTATATATTATAATCCACAATATATATATATATCGTTAATAGTTAGATCATTGGCTTGCTTAATCGTAGTATGTGATCAATGTATCGTAACTCTTCTAACACTGTATACACTATAGTACGGTACTATAGTAGGTATAGTACTGTATACTATAGTAGGTATAGTACTGTATACTATAGTACCATGGTAAACAATGTTATCTAGTACGACGTTACCCAGTATCGAGTTATCTTTCAAGCTGGTCATTCTAGATCATTCTTATATCTCGTTTTCCTCCAGAAAATGAATATAAAACATGTATAGCTATTAGAAATATAATTTCAACGGCCCTATCAATAGATATTTTATATAATAGTATTATTAGTATATACAAATAATACATAATATTATTCACCCATACTTACCTATATATATAAGATAAGATAAGATAAGATACATTTTATTATTATAATAATAATAATAATAATAATAATATTTATTAGAAGAATTTTAATAATAATTTTTTTCCTGTTGTATTATAATAATATTTATATAATATTTTCTTCTAAAGGGTTTTAAAATAATATGCTATTATATATATTTTATTTGTTGAAAATATATTATCAGTATGTACATAACAGTTTTTTGGTTTTATTTATTATTCTTATGATATTTGTGTGTGTTAGTTTTAGTCTGATTTATGATTTATTAGTCTTGTAAAAATGTCCCCATATGATATTTCCATACATTATATGTGATAGAAATATGCTATTATATATAGTTATAAGTGGTTTAGTATTAACAAAGATTTTCCGAAGGAAAGATATAACACTTACGCGAAATCGTGTAATTCGAATTTGTATACAAAATACCATGGTGCCACCTATAGCGGGTTACTTTTAGGAACTATGTGTTGTTTATAATGTAAATTCGTATTTAACTATACACTTTTAAAATGTTAAATAATATGCTTTAAATTAATATTTATATGATGAAAACTAAGTGCTCATTACTAATATATAACAAACAAATATGATATGTATGTTTTAAATGCTATAAGTATATATTTAGTGAGTAAAAGCTAATTTATATTGCATGTAATTTAATAGAGAAATGAAAACATTGTTGTATGCAAACAGAGCCGAACCTAAATCTATTTCAGTGATTTCGATACTACTGCTAGCAGCGGTTGAGGCTATAACTAAATTACGTTGCATGCATAGGGAGTGTTATATCTTTGCTTCGCAAAATCTTTGGTATTAATATATTTAGATAATTTATTAATTGAATATAATATTTTAGATAATTTAATATTAAGTGTTTTTATATAATTTTTAAAATTAAGATTATTATCAATTATAATTACAAGGTATTTATATTCATATACATTTGTCATCAGTGATTTATTTATTTGTAGATTTATATTTATATATTTACTAGAGTTACAGTTTAGTATTTTTGTTTTATTAATGTTTATTTTCAATTTATTATAAATGTACCATATTTTTATTTTTGTAATTGTATTATTTATAGTATGTTTTAAATGTGCATTATTTATACCTGTAAATGTTATTGCCGTGTCATCAGAATAAACCGTTAGTTTTATGTTTGTATTATTATTTAATAATAATGGTAGATCATTTATATAAATTATAAAAAGAAGTGGACCCAGCATCACTCCCTGCGGTACACCAATATTATTTTCTAGGATATTTGATTTTTTATTATTAATTAAAATAGATTGTTTTCTATTTAATAGATAGCTATTTATTAATTTAAGTGAGTTACCTCTAATTCCGTATTTATATATATATATATAAATATATATATAATATTTATCTATATATATATATATAAATAGGTTTATTTTTAATATTCATTTAATATCGCTTTTTTTTTTCGAATTCATGACCAAGTGCATGCTGCAAGCAAAGAAATGCAAATTCCGTGATGAAATTGAGATAAATACGCGACTAATAGAGCAAATAATCAGGGGAGGAGCCCACGAAAATATCAGGGAAGATCTCGTATGCAAGGATGACTCCTTAATGCTAGACAAGGACACGCATATCGCAAGAACATACGAAGCACCGCAACAAGAACTAACATAATTCAAATCGAGCACTACCGACACACCCGTATATCACGTTAGCCAAAAGCGCGATAGTTATAAATCTAAACCCTACTATCGGAGAAATAATCACCTCGATAACAAATCTTATTACAAAGTAACTTGTAAATATTGCGGCCTAAAACATACAGTTACATCTTGTCCCGCGCACAGTCCGAGTGTCTATTTTGCCATACAATTGGGCACTGGACCGCGGTGTGTCACAAGAAAGTGAGACTTATTTCTGCCCAACCTCCTAACCCAACAGGTCACCAGTGAACTCCTGATCATAAGTTCGACGAACTAAAGTTAAACGAGATAACAACTGACTCTAACAATGATCTGACCGCCGACCTCCACTTCACGTTGAGAGGCCAACTCGCCACCATGACGGTGAAAGTAGATACGGGAGCGGAAGGAAACATACTTCCATTACGCACGACGTACGTACCTCCGTATGTACCCCGAACACCTCACGCTGTGCAGTGCACGGGTCCACTACCAACCCCACTCTTCAACGATATTAAAGATATAATTTGCAGAGATAGCAAGCTAACCTACTTCGACCCCGCTAAATACATCGTAATTCAAGTAGACGCATCATGAAGAGGTCTTGGAGCTGTATTGATGCAGTCCGGCAAACCGGTATCATATGCACCAAAATTACTTACTGAATGCGAGCAGAGATACGCAAATATCGAACGAGAAATGCTCGCTGTGGTATTCGGCTGTACTCGTTTCCACACGTATTTATATATATATATATATATATATATATATATATATATATATATATATATATATATGGGAAACACAGTACAATTATATCTGATCACAAACCACTCTCCATGATTATCCTGAATAATATAATACAAATGCCCCCACAAGATTTCAAAGAATGCTTCTCAATCTATAATCATACGACATCAACATAGAATACGTCCCCGGAAAAAAACTTGACCTTACCAGATATGCTCTCCAGACAGCCGCTGCCAGAAAACAATGAGATACTTTTCGATAAACATATATACTATACCCGCTTCAGCGAGCCTAGATTGGCCCTAATTAAGAACGAAACCAAAGACGAGAAACAACTGCAAGATTTATGCACTATCATCAAGAACGGATGGCCAACAGAGAGGAGAACACTGCCCCAGAACCTAAGAGAATTTTGGCCCTACATAGACATGCTGACCTATGAGAACAATATGGTCATTAAAGGAAAGCAAATACTAATACCGACGCCACTACTGCCCGACATACTTAAAGGCCTACACATTCCACACATCGGAATTGTCAAAACCAATCTACTTGCAAATACATGTGTCTACTGGCCGAAAATGAATAAATACATCCAAGACCTCACGGAAGAATGCAACAATTGCCAAACGAACCAAAGAAGACAAAGCCATGTATAATTCGTAAACAGAAAACTACCACGAGAACTATGGGATGCGCTGACAGCCGATCTATTCGAATTCAATAAAGAACAATACCTACTGGTTGCAGATATATACACCAAGTTCCCAATCTTAAGGAAGCTAAGAAGAACACATAGCCAGAGCATCATCCACGCAATAAAGGAGATATTCTCGGAACACGGTATCGCGAGACACCTACACACGGACAATGGACCACAATTCTCAGCACATCTTTCAGTCAATACTCTAAAAGTGGGAGTTCCACTATAATACAAGTTTACCGAACTACACATAAATCAATGGATTCATCGAGCGACAAATCCAGACATTAAAGAGAATCTTAACCAAAACCGACGACCCAGAAAAAGCACTTTTACTATGGACTCCATACTATGGAGAGCCACACCATTAGAAAATAACCTTCTTTCCCCGGATGAACTACTCTATGGCAGAATCAAGACCATACTCCCGAAAGATCAATAATATAGAAGTAATAACAATAGTGATCAGGGAAATGCAATAGTTAATAGATATGTTTTTAATAGAGATTTAAATGAGTTGGTGGATTGAGTAGAGAGTAGTTTATGTGGTAGTTTGTTCCATAAATAAGGGGCCGATATATGCCATGCACGAATATTAGTGAAATAGAGATTAAGTTTAGAGGGTAGATGTAGAAAGTAAGAAGTAGTAGAACGGAGAGAAATATTATGAGTGGGAATAGATATTAAGGAAGATAGATATTCAGATCGATTGTGGTGAAGAGAGTTGTGAGTTAGTAGAAGCACTTTATATATAATTCTAAATTGTAAATGCAATCACTTTAAATATGGAGAAATATGTATTTGGGAAAAGCGATCAATTTTAAAAATTGATCCTACTAACGCATTATGTAGTATTTGTAATTTTTTAATTTGATAGCCAAGTAAGGAGAAAAGGAGAATATTGTAGTAATCAAAAAGCGTATATCGGTGTCACTATGACAACCTAGAATGTAACCTCCATGGCAAAACACAGCCCTAACTTTTACTAACATAGGGGGATGTTGTATTGTTATTAATTGCCATTGATCATGACTTACGATCCTTGACATATCAACTAAACTTCCTCATCTATTTTCATATATACCTAGCCAGTTATGGCTTAATTAATATATCAGATATAGAGCATAAACTCATAGCGCAGCAATTATTTGGAATCCAGATCGATACCTAGATAGTTATAATAATAAACTAATATAACATATATGTCAAGGAAATATATTGTTGAACTAATTCGATAAGTGGTAGGTTATATACCTACAGAATAATCAGTGTACGAATTAATAAAGAAGAACTAATGCCTGTTTAGGGTATTCAACTACAATTGCTTGGGCTTGAAACTAAGGATATGAATAATCATATAATAATATTTCCACAGTGATCAGTTATAACTGTTTTATAAAATTTTATAAAACATCAGTCAAACTTTACACCATACTTTTGACCCACATTTGAGGCATAATATTAGTCAGTTAACCAAGTTATTTTTATGAGTGTAGGCTATTCGAAGAAAGATTACCCATACTAACTGTGGATATAATACCTGTTTAACTGATACCTGCTTATCTGATGAATAACGTGACTGATTTATACCTTCATCATTATATGCAGTAAAGGTAACCACTTACAGGTGCATGATATATCTTAGTATACCTATAGGTTACATATATAATGTGTAATATATAATTAAAATACTAGGCACTACTTAGTAAGTATGATAGTAAATTAATGATAGTGTAAAAGGATATAAGAGAGAAAATAAATGTATATTTTGACTAGGAATTTAAACATAAATAAGATTATAGATATGTTTCCAATCACAATTATCGAATAGGATTATTGAAATTAGTACCTAAATATTTGAAACATTATTTGGAGCTAAGCTATGTTCATGTTTCAATTGGAAGTCGGCGTTTCATCAAATAAAATTGCTTGGATTATAATCCATACTTATAAATACAAGATAGAATTCAGTTCCCCGTAATATCGTAATAGTTTATAAGCTATGTATTTGATAACTAAGGAATATGTTAATTATGACGTTATTTAGTTTTGCTTTGATATTTTTTAGTTAATATTTGAAATAACTGTATCACTATTGTGTTCATGAATAATGTGGATATAATAATGATATTATATACATATATAACTATATTGGATATTATATACTTTGTTATATAATAATATAAGTATACATGTGCCTACTTTAATGATACTCCAATGTATATGTTATTCAATTCCAAGTTATGTTCATGTTTTTTCTTATTCGTGATTATTATTATAATTATAATACTGAGTGAAAATAGAGTTCATTGTTCTAGCTACGTCAATTACAATACAATATATATATATATATATATATATATATATATATATATACATATATTTATCATACCATAATTAAATAGAGTTCAGTTCAAAATATGTAATTATATCCAATATATCGAATTTGCATATGAAACTAATGGAACTATTTGAAGTATATAATATAACTATAGGCATAATTATATTATTTATTATTAGTATATCCAGCCACACTGTATTCTATCCTATCCTTAAATAATGTCTATACGGAGTGAATTATTGGAGGTAGAATAGGATAAAATATAAGTATACGGAGTTGACTTGCAATCTTTTAGTAAGTTAAATGTTTCTTTAGGTTGGCTTTAATTCCTATTTACGATGTCGATTGGACAACATACTTTAACGTTATGCATAATGGTTATATATATATATATATATATATATATATATATATATATTTATATATCTACTTATGTACACTAGATTCTTAACTATACTATATTCATGTACATCAACTGAATGTAGATACCCTAATGACCATCTTATGATTATTCATCATCGTACCAGTGGTTTTTCTAAGAATTAGCAACTACTTTGAACGTATTTATATATACAGTATACTATTAAAACTTAGGTCTTATTTATGTTTGTAGGATTCCTTTTTATCATATTGATTGTTATTACATATAAGTTACATACTATAATATTAATAAAGTTTAAAATTCATATTTTCAATTAATAAGTTTAGAATTGCTTTAATGTTGTTACCTATAATTATAACATTATCATTTTATATTTGTTTGAATATGTTTACTTGTCGTAGTGGTTTGTAATTTATCTGGTTTTTATATTCATATTATACCTACCTAGCATAGAGTATGTATGTTATATATGTACCTACATCAATAATAATTATTATATATAGTTACAAATAATTATAAATATATTTTCTGTGTATACAAAAAATATATATTCGAAATATATCTTTAGTTATAGGGAAATTCACGAAAGAAATTCTATGTATATTATATTATTTTAGCTAAATGGATTAATATAGTAACAGGTTTACTATAGATTTATTTTATTTTTATTTATATTTATACATACTTATATTTATATCATAATTATTAAATAAATGTACGAACATGACTCAAAAAACGTTTATTATCATCTACAAGGACTTACAATAGAATAAAATACATTTGTACATAAAGCCAGCGGTATATAATACTCATTATAATATTAACGTATATATGTTCAATATAGTGTAGTAATATATATAAATAAATATTAATTAATATTCACAGACGATATCGGCGAGAATAAAAACAACAACAAATCTCCTATCGAGTAATCGCCAAACCATCGAAGGAATTTCATTTATTTTTTAATATTCTCGTCCGAAATCGTCTGCCGGCTAAGAATTCATAGCCACGAATTATAATTTCAAAAGTGTTTAGGTTTCTGTAAAGATCAAGGGTCGTCGTTCACGTCACAAAACTCGCGCCGGGCCTACTTTGAATGTCCTTTGAGAACGCCCTTGATGAAATCTATCGAAATGTCCGCGGATTTAACCAATAGAAGCCGAGAGAGAGCGAGAGAGAGAGAACGCCAGTCAGTAACGTACAAAGATACGCGGGCCTTAAATAATGAGTCACTGTCAACGATCGCCGAGACGTCGCTCACAGCTGACAAACACTACGTCAACGACACAGGTCGTCGTGTGACGGTCACATACAAGAACGGCATTAAAAATATAGGTACGTACACGGCTTAAAGAGATAGACACATTAAAATATATATATACCTAGGTATCTAAAATTGCGATATTGTATACGAGTGTACTACGAGTGATGACGTCATCGAAGCGGTTGACGACGACGACGACACCTGGCGGCCGGCGTGAGAGTTATATCGTTACTGGGGGCGACTGGCGACTCTAGTCACGAATCGTGGCGGTGAAACCGTGCGATTTCGTCAAGGGCGTTTTCGAGGTTAAAGAATCTACCTTCCGGCCAAGATTTTCTTGATGAATTCTACGAGGGGGGAAAGGGACGATAGCGATACGTATAATGAACTTAAATAAGGTAGAAAGCTGGTGAATGAGTAAAATAGGCGATATACTTATTGATTCCGTGACGTTATTTAAGACTCGATGAAATTCATTAAGAATCGGTGATTAGTGAATTGAAAACATATGATTTTAAAGGATTTCTTATCTAATTTACTTAATTATCTAGGTTATACGAATATATATATATAGATATATATATATATAGTGACATAACATAGTGACATTTTTATCATATATATTTGTATAATTATTTTCCATTCTCGAATAATTAACAGGGTAGAACTAGATAAGCCTTGCTTTTTTTCTACCCAGTAGTTCGCTACATCTTCTGAGTTAAAAAAAAAAAACTCTTAATAGTTAATAATTATAAGCACTATATTATTATACGGTGACCTATAGGTCAAATATACAGTTGAAAGTTTAATTAGCAATACGCTATATTGAATGTTTTAAAACCTTCGTATTTGACGTTGCCGTCTAAATCTTCTTCGAGACCTGTCAGTTTGATGATGGTATCAACTTCCTGTTCCGTTAGTCTCTCACCTGTTCGCGAGGGGGCGAGGTGTTAAAGGTTAAAGGGTAAGTGTTACATAACGAGTTACGTAATATACATCGCGAATACATGGCGAGATAAGCGACCACCAAATAGCCCAGTGTACAGTGTACAGTGATAGCTTCTATAGAACAGCTGTATTATCTTAGTTATATAATCTCCAGTGGTCCCTATTCACCACATCGCAACTTTTAATGATATTACTCTCGTTGTATCGAATCTGATCATTGACTCGCTAAGGGTAATACAAGCCAATGAATCTCACCCGTAGACAGTATAATTCATAAAGTCTACAATATCTCATCGACATTGATATATTGTATATTTCGTATAATAAAATGGTAAATAAAAAGCCATAATTTTTTGAAATATATAGCTGGCGATACTAGAGTAAATAGATTTATAATAAGGCCAAAGTACAGTGCAAGATGTAAACACACTTACTTTACGATATCAGTGTATAGACATTAATAAGAATGTCTTGTCTATAAAAGAAGTATGACACATTACCTATTAAAATTGTCGCGTGAGATATCACGCCAGCGATCACTCGAACCACGCCTACTTTACCACGCCCACTAACCGAGTGAGACGAGCACCATACGGAGTTCGGCAGAGGACATGAAACCTTGACCTTCACGGTCGAAAGTCTTGAAGGCTTCCATGAAGTCGGCGTAGGTTCCGGTATCGGTTTCGTCGCTGACGGCCTTGAAGATTGGCAGAATCTCCTCGAATTTGTATTGTTTCTCACCTAAGGGGCGGGGCTCGCTATTAGAAACGGGGCGTGGTTATATTCGTTGCAGAATGAAAGTTAAAGTTCGATTTCTTAAGTGAGTTTAGAATTAAATTTAAATATAGTATTAGTATGGTGTAATATGATGCAATTAGCACATATTATTAGTATTAGTTTAGCGTGTTATATATTGAGTTAAGAAGTGAAAGTAATGGGTAATTGCATTGTAAAAGTGATTATTATTAGTAGGTTTATAATTAGTTGTTAATAATGAATTATATATCAGTTCATTGATTAATATGTATACATATATACATGCGTATACGCAATGCTTACAACAATAATAGAACATCGATAAGCTACTTGTGGTCATGCGTACTAGATTAGATTAGATTAGTTAGAATAGGTAACATACGAAACATTACATATATAAATCTATATACACACACGAGTCAATACAATAATAATCGCATATACAATATAACTAATGTAAACTCTACAATGTACAGTGTTCAATGTACAGTGTACAATGTACAGTTGTTATTCATCGGTTAGCGAAACAATTATATCGAATATTTATACATTAATTGCGATTTTAAATAATTATAATTTTGATAATTACAACCTACATCATTAATATAGAATGTATACATACGGTAAGACAAATATAAATACATCAAGTGTCATGTGATACATTAGTATGACGTAAGGCGTACGGCATAGTATATATTAGCATGCAAACATATATGATGTATTACGGAGACATCGGTAGCGTATGTTAATCACACGAATGTGTTCATTACATTAACGCTATGGCGTCTACGGCAACAGTACACTACACATCGGCCACTTCTAGTTACATTTGTTGTCTACGCAGATGAATGCCGGCGTCGTTATTTCACGATACCCATAATGCATCATCATCATCATCAGGGGGAGAAATATTCGCGGAAAAACAACAATCGCCGCTTTATCTTAGTCGCGGATCGGCGCTTTTTTCGGTCCGCTTTCGCGTCCGTGAATAGTTCCCCTCCTCCGCCGCCTCCGCAGCCGTCGACGTAATAACACGTTACCAGGGGGCGCCCCGGTCGAGAAAGGGTGTCGAATTACCGAACGCCCGCCACGTAAGATCAGCCCGGTACACTCGTAAATCGTACGCGGGTATTTTTATACGTGGTTGATTTCTCTCTCTCTCTCTACCATCTCGAACTATCTACCATTTACCGCCGACGCACGCCACGATGCGTGAGTCGGCGCGCGCGAGCGCTCAAAGGTCGAACTCCTAGAATTGCGGTTGCGTTGGTTACGGGACCGCATTCCTAGGCCCGATAACGCGTAACAGCTGTGCACAGACGGAGGTAGCCGAGGAGTAGGCCGGGGAGTAGGCGGAGGAGATGGTAGTAGGCGGTGTACGTGTTTTCTTACCGCTAGGAGAGGCACCGTCTAGGTAGGCCCCGACCAGCTTAGGCATAGTCTACGTGTAAAACATAGTCTAATCAACTCTATACGACTATACGACTGTACTACTATACGGAGGTTATACTGATGCTATACTGAGGCTATACGATCGGTTATTTCACTATATTTGTGATTTTGCAGTAGATTTGTATTTGAATTTGTATTATAAAAAATTGATATTTTAAAAAGATTGTATCTATTAGTAAAACTCCGTCATTAATTATTATATTAAAATTATGAGATTTTAGTATACATATATATATATACTATAGGAAGTGTTAATTATTTAAATATTAACTAGAATTGCAAACATATTCTATATAATATATACAATTATCGATGTTAATAATATTAGAAAGCATAATATTCACGATAGAAACAACAATAATAGATTAAATAGATTAATAGATTAATAGAATGACAGTTTCGAGGCGGTTAGTGTCAACACAGATCTTGTTAGTAGTTCAGCACATCTCTCCATGTCACGGTTAGTAGCACTTCCGGTAATCGCAACACCACACCTACCGAAATCTGGCTCCCCTCCGTTCTTAAGGACCGATTCGTTAGTGGGGTTAAGCCCGGCGCATCTCAGAAGATCACCGATCTTAGCTCCGTCAACGAGACCATCACGACCATCCCAGAAATCGAACAGGTCGAATACTTCCTGTACGTCTGTGAAGTAGGGGGGCGTTAGTGGCGCTGGGGGCGGAGTTAACCTTCGACCTCGCCGTGTTTGGCGATGATCTCGAGCGTAGGGTTCAGTTCGTAGCAGCGTAACATATCGCCCACCTTCGTGCAGTCGACGAAACCGTCTCGCCCGTCCCAGAAATCGAACAGGTCGAAAACCTCCTTGACGTCTGCGTGTGCTCGCGCGTTAAACGCACGCATATCTGGCCGCGCCCGATACCCGCTATAGGGGTGATTCGCTGATACCCCCCCACGATGTAGGGAGTAAACACGGTGTCCCCGATTATATTTATTATAGGTTATCTAAAATAGGGATTTATATACTCTGTATTTACGTTATATTATGTATGATCTAAACTTGATGATCTGATTTACTCTATCTACATATCTTCGGTCAATATTTATGTATAGTTATATATATATATATATATATATATATATATATATATATATATATATATGCATGCACATAATATACAAATCTACGATTATATTAATTATTATGTAATAATTAACATGATTATCATGCTTCGTAATAATTAATCATCGGTTAAACTAAACATATTGCCATTTCGCCTTTAAATCTTAAACATATTTGTTACGATAGCTATCCTGGGAACTAACTTACAAGTCACATTATGTATAGGGGGTATGTGGGGTTATGGGGTAGAGGATATGCAATGGTTTTAGTGAATAGATGTATTGGGGGTACTGGTGTAGAGGGATTAGCTGGTATTATGCTATAGTATTTAGTGGTTGTAGTGGTATTAATAGGGGGGTTATAGTTATAGTAGGTATATTTTGTATAATAGGTATGGTATGTATAGTAGGTATAGTAGGTGAGTGGGTGTATTGGGTGTAATACTACATGGGGGTGTAATATTCGTTATTATATGATACTACATTTCCTATAAATATATTACTAATTTCACATATACGTTAATATATTGATATACACATATTCTCTATACTAAATGCGTGCGGCTATAGGCGAGTATTGCCGAGTGCTACTAAGCGCGTATGTTATTTACGTCCGCACGAGAGAGAGATGTAGGGATGTAGGGGAGGCTGGGCCGCGGCGAGTTCTATTTATAGAATACCGGAAGCTATCGTTCTAGGCGCGCGCGCGTTCCTAATACGGACACCTAGCGGTCACGTGCTCTTCGCCCTCTACCGCTAGTTTTAGCTATTACGGTAGGTTATAGGGGAGAATAGTATTATAAACTTTAACAACGGCCGATGATTCATCTCTCTGACGCATCGGTAAATAGTTCGGATACTAGGCGATCCGACTGTATACTACGCCAATTGTATTATAACATCAATTATATATATATATATATATATAACTTAAATTTCACGAAAACAATGAAGTAGATGGACTATATTTCTATCCGAATGTTTCACGGAAATGTATACTAAGTTGGCAAATCCGAAAATGTATACAATGTAACCTACGAGTATTAATAGAAGTATCCTTCAAACTAAGCTTATAATTATTGTTATATGTATACATTTACACGTAGTAGTAATGTATACGATATGTTTGATGCACATAAACATGTACTTATATGATGTATCATACTTATTCACTGATTTAAATCATAGTTTATAGCTATAGCTCATATACATTGCTATATCTGTGTTCTATAATTTAAATAAACAATAATCATATATTCTAATAACAACTAAATCTGCTAGATCGATTAGGATATTCTATATGACTTCTAAATGACTTCTGTGACCTCTAAACAAGTAACATACTAATCTACCCTCAGTTAATACTAATATAGCCTAAAGATTTACAGATATCGTTACCATAACAACCATGAGTACTATCCTAACACTGTTTATAATAGCAACCGAGATTATTGTAACGTATTCCACTATCTATAGATAGTACCACATAGGTATATCATTATAAATAGGTATAATTACGAAATCATATAATTAATTAGTACATCATGGTAGCAGTACTACTAATAGGTATAATTACGTAATAATATAAGTAATTATTACATCATGGTATTAGTACTACTGCAGGTATAGTATACGTGAAATATCTATGTGCCATTCAGTAATACCGACCTCGTATTTAACATTACGTTTCTATAAATAGATATGAATATGATTGCTACCTCTTCAATAGATTCATGTTTACAATTATCATCATATCATTAGCATCATGTCACTTGTAAGTAATATTTAACAATCAACTAATTGTTAACATAGTATTGTTATTATAATCATGTTATGCACGATTGATATACTATCTTCTAACTAACATATACACATATCTACAAATACTAATAACTACAATATTTGTTATAGTTGTATTTGTTCATATTTTAATAATATTGATTTCAATCAATGTATTAAAATATGAATGCAATTAAAAAACAATACAATTATAGTTAAACCCTTAAGTAACGATTTAATTATCAAAACAAATAACTCTTTTACTAAATTCATTATATACATAATTTAGAGATATAAGTTAAATATACCGTGACATTATAATTGAATTTAATTAAATACGAATTTCATACGTATTATATAGATAATGAATTATCATTAAACCTTATTAAATATTAATAAACCTCACAAAATCTCATTAAATCTCATTACATAAAATGAAATATCATTTTAAAAAAAATAAATACAAACAGCTGTATTATGTAATATGAAAACAAGATTAAGAAGTACATAATGCATTATTGTGAATTGTAATGTACAGATTTAATTGTTAACTATAATTGATAACTTTAAAAAAGTTAATTATATATATATATATAAATAAATGAGCAGGAGTGTATATATATACCCACTAATATATACTGTAGGTATGTTGATATGTTGAAAACTACCCCGGGAAAACTACGTGTGCGGGCTAAATAAAGGGGCATAATGAATAACAGATTCCACAAAGCGAATAACATATCAAATTCTCTATCTGCTAATCTCTATCTCTATATATTTTCTGAGCTCGAAGATTATTACAATACGTATAATATACGTCATATATGTGTGACTTACGTATATGACTTATAATATATATATATATATATATATATATATATATATATATTATATGATATATTGTAGACATGAAACCATCGATTATAGACTACATACATAGGTATTATTACTATTAATACCTCCGCATGCTAAATAAGTTCACCATAATTAATGTTACTTTAATAATGATGCAACCTAACTTATCTGATACATAATCTATGTATCGAATGGAGATAAAAGTCGGCTATTTATAAACTATGTCTGCCGTATTGTAGGGAGAATTACTATACCTAAGTAGAAGATTATTTTATATACATAATTGAAATAATATCATTTATTATATACACATGAATGTTTGAATGATAACTATTCACTAATCCTACACTATTTACGTATGCACCATGTCACTATTACAATATCTACTAGAATAATAAGTTATCATACTTGATTTTTAATTAAATAAATCTCATTAATAAGATAACACAGTATTTGTGGTAGATGGGCTGTCGATAGTACGAATTACATACAGATGATGTTTACAATATAATACATTTATTAACAGATACTGATCATATATGATGACATACCAGTTCATAGATTAGTAAGTCTACATATATAACTTGAGATTAGTATATTTACAATTTGCTAATCAGTATAACTATTTATACAGATAAATAATGATATATATATATATTTGTAATATAGTAAATTATTAATAAGTAGATCGAGTAAGTTATCATAATGATAGATCTAAATCACTAATACCTTATCCCAATTATATAGTGAATTGAATATGGTTTATTGAGTATAATATATATGGCAGTATCAATAAGATGATATCGTTATAACCAAGTGTATTTAGTAGAGCTTAACTAGGCAGGAAAGTCTATATCTTTATTTCAAAACAATCATTTAGAATAATCTGTCAGAGACTGGACAAATATTTAACATTTTAAAATATAAAACAAATATTGTATTAATATCACTTTATTATCTATTGAATCTTAGACTTGCAGTAGGTGAGTCACTCCTAATGAGATGAGTTCAACATAAGAACAAACAAATATTAACCATTATATATGTTAACATAATTAACTATAGTATATATTTAATATAACTTTTCTTAAATAATATATGTTAAACATAATAATAATTATTATATATATATATATCGACTATGTATATCTTTGTGTATTATACCAAGCTACTATTAAGTGAATGTAGCTTTAATTAACATATAGTATGTGTAATGTGTATACAGTATGTTAATGTATACCAATGTATACTTAGTATATTAATGTATACATAGTATGTGTAATGTATACTTAGTATGTTAATGTATACATAGTACGTGTAATGTATACCAATGTATACATAGTATGTGTAATGTATACTTAGTATGTGTAATGTATACTTAGTATGTTAATGTATACTTAGTATACATAGTTCACATAGTGTATGTGTATGCTAAAAACCTTCGAGATCTGAAGCTGAAAGTCCAGTAATACCGGTCATTGTGACTTGTGTATGTACGGGGAGGTAGGGGTTAAGTGAGGGGTATGAACCGAGCTAGTGGCGGCGGTGGTGGTGGCGGTTGACCGAGGGGCGGGGCGGGAGGAGTGGCTTAACGAGAGAGGGACGCGTCAGGAAACGTACAGCCCGAGAGTGAATATGAAGCAACAGGGGATACCGGCTATATGCCGGTCGGCTTCGACGCCCGCCATCGACCCGTTTAGCCGGCTCGCCATTGGTCGACGGAGTGCGGTCGACGGGTAAAAATAGAGGCGCCGCTTTAAAGTTTGCGGCCAGTCGGTACAGCTGTTTTAGAGAATTCTCTCTCTCTCTCCTAGAATTCGCTTGGTTTATTAATGCTAGGGGTTACCCGATTGGGTGCCTATAAATAGGGTTAGCCGTACACTATTCTAGGCAATAGTTCCGCGAAACAGTAATACCGTCGGCCTATTATTGTGTTACATAAGTGTTTAAAGTTACGGGCGTATATAACTACAGTTATGTATACAGTTATGTAATGAAGCCGTGTTCATTGCATGTCCATTCGGAGTATAATATTAGGCTACAATATATATATATATATATTTAAATATATATATATATATATATATATATATATATATATATATATATATTTAAAACTACAACATACATATTATGTTAGAACAATATAACAATCATTACAATAATTTAATAAGAGATAATTGTCTTTAAATATTAGAACATTACCACTAAATTATACTTCAACATTTCGCTGAGGGATACATGTATTAGTTGTATCCAGTGCACGGTTGTTTTAATGGGCTTATATAATGGACATATTCTACATACCTTACATATATGTATAGCTACTATACGGTACGCTATAGTATACTATACCCTATTGCCCACCCGATACATATAGGTATGCTCTTATAGGATAACATACCCGAATATCTACCGTGTAGTTAACAATGTTGTATTCTATACGGGACATCCATTTAAATAATAATTAATATTAGCCACATGTTTATGATATGATCTATATATATACATACATAAACACACACACACACACACACATATATATATATATATATATATATATATATATATATATATATATATATACATATATATATACGTATATATATATATATGTATATATATATATATATATATATATACGTGTACATACGTATATACACGTATGTGTATCACTCGTATTATGCATAATATACTGATGGCAAATTTAGATATAATAGTATTCAAAAATACTATAAAAATATACAAACATATACACACATATACATACACACACACACACATATATATATATATATATATATATATATATATATATATATATATATATATAGTCCTGTATGTCTAACTCTGATATTATTATATATATATATATATATAATTAATATATGTATATGCATACAATTATACGTATATCGCTTATGTATACAATTACATAGGGTACATTAGTAACGATTAATGTGAAATGAGCAACGTAAGCGTATTCGGCAACGCCTTATAAGCATATCCGTTGGTATATTATGTTACCAAAAAATAGTTGCTGCCGTGAAATATGTATTTATAAATAATAATAACTAAACGCGCAGGAGGCGGCGCCAAGCGGTTGATTTAGATTTCTATTTCGGGGCGTTCAGTATCGCCACCTGGTGACTGCGGAGGAGGTGAGGAGGAGGGGGCGTGGCAGGGGGCGTTACCTATTCTAGGTGAGTGTACTCTACTATGTAATACGGTGATACCTGCACGCACCCGAGAGAGAGATAATGTTTTCCATCCTTATCCGTTAGCCTAGCAGCGAGCCTATTTGTACCTTACGCTCACCCCCTTAATAGACTGGCGAACAACTTATGAACTAGACGAGAGCTCAGGGCAATATTAACGGCGGTGTATGATGGGCTGGTACTACGCTATGATGGCCAGCCAATATGTATTCTATTATTTATAAATTAGTATTTTTATAGATCGTAATTTAATTAAAAATAACTTGTATTATTATTATTATTATTATTATTATTATTATTATAACTATTATATAGTTATTATTATTACTATACATATTATATAATTATTATTATTATGCTTTTTATATTCTTATATTATCCTAATATTAACTAAATGTGCACATTTCGTTAGAAATACAGTGTTCAGTAATATCTAAATAGATTATATTTGATAAAAACCTTCAATTTCAGATTCGGTAAGGTTTGCCTGTCAAAATTGTGATATTATTATTATTATTATTATTATTATTATTATTATTATTGTTAATTATTATTTAATTATTATTTAATTATTTGAAAATTCATCGTTGATACTCTACTAGAGAGTATACATTTGAAATATTTGCTAAAAATAACATAATCTATTGAAATAAATAACAATAATTGTAAACTATTGTATATAGTTAAACTTTATAACATATATATATATATATACATATATAAATATATATATATATATATATATAATAATAATAATAATAATAATTATATTAGATTGGTAAGTGGCAGTGATGAAAGAAAAATCAAGAAAAATCATGGCTTCTCGAGTCTTTCACACACGTACACTGTACAGTGTACAGTGTGTGTACGTCGTACACACACACCCATACACACACGCACACACACATGCGCACACATACACACACACTCACCCACACACACAAACACTCACACACACACACATACACACACATAATTCGATGTACCAAAGATATATGTCTGGTATATCGAATTATTCTTACATGTATCTAGTGTACAACACAACACTATAACGTGTAACTATCTGAGTTAGCGGAGTTTCTGAGATATAGAGATTCTGAGATATCAATAGTTAATTGTATGCTAATTCTATAGAAGAATAATTCTTTAGATTGTATGACTTAGATGAGTTATAACAGTACGGTTACAGTTAAGGCCCTTATAAGAGCATTAACCCCCCTTAACCCCACTTTAAACCCCCTTAACCCCCTTAACCCCCCTTAACCACCCTTAACCCCAAATAACACCTCATTAACCCCCCTTAAACCCCCTCTAAACCCCCTTAACCCCAAATAACAGCTCATTAACCCCCCCTTAACCCCGTTAACCCCCCCGCATCTAGGTATGATGTGTTACTATTAAATTGTACACATTACAATTATAAATCATAATAATAATACTACTAATTATTAATATTTTTCAAAGAATATAAAATTGATGGTTTACAACTAACTGTAAAAAAAGTATAAATTCATTTAACTAATAACTCCGACTGTATAAGTGTAGTTAATAAGTATTGAGATATATTAACACACACTATATATATGTATATATATATATATATATATATATATATATATATATATATATATATATATATTGTTGACATATATAACTACTATTTAAAAAAATTACATATATAAATATTAAAGATAATAATATACATTTATTATATATACATATAATATGAAATAACTAGAATTAAATATAATTCATAATCCCATAAGATGATTTCTACATTTATATAATAATTATATTATAAATCTATACGATAATAGTGATCATAATTATAATAGTGTAATGTATTAATATTAATATTTTACTATTTTAAAATTATTTTAAATAATTTAATCGATGTTCCCTTAATAGAATACTTTAGACATCTAAGCTTTTTAATTAAAGAACGATTGTGAACTTCGCAAATAATGAGTGAACATACAAATAAGATATTTTAATAATACATATATAATTCTATGTATATACTAATGTAGGATAAAAGTACATATAGATATTATATGTCGGTGACATATAGAATATATTTTAATTGCTTACGGGATAATCTAATGAGCATATTTGTAAAGTATGTAATAATGTTGAGTAATTTTTTAACAATTATTCCTTTAATCCAGTAATTGTAAACAATTATTTATTTTCATAATAAAACAAAATATATAAATGTTTATATATTTATTAAATATTGTATATACAAAACAACTTATAAACTAACATTTATAAATTTGAAATACCCAATAACTTAAGATTTGAAATAATATCCTCAATAATATTAAGGACAATATTTGAATTCTAACTATACATAATGATATTTAAAAAATCGTATCAAAGATAATAGAATGATAGAATAATAGAACGACTACAATTGTTCATGATAGTTTTAACTACCATTGTAATACTTTGATTTCAATAATTTTCAGAGAATATATTTAATTTTTATAAAATTATTTTATTCAAAAATAAATTAATTTGTCACTTACATTGTGATACACACATCTAATTCTGAAGTAAAGTTATCCACTTAATTATAAAACAAAAATATAAAGTATTGTCCTTGATAATTAATAGATAATTAATACATACTAATTTCCACTAGAGATTACAATGTCGACACAATATGAAGATTATAATAATGTCAAGATATGAATTCAATACATGTTATAACTACCGCGGATGTTAAAATAAATATAATTATTTGAAATATATATTGAATAAATGTAAAATAAATAGATTCACATTTAAATCTAACTATTACACAATTTCTCAAATAACTGAACTAATATTTAGCCTCATAATAAAGGTCATTATTAATCGATTTATAATAAATTGAAATATAAAATGGCGGCCGAGAATTTTTTTTTATGAATTCGGTACATGACCTTGAACTATATCGTTATCCAGTTGAACGAATTTCGTATACGTTATACCACGTGACTATATTACATCGCATACATGCGCACTATACGAATATAATCCGAAGGTGAACTGATAATCGGTAGAGAGAAAGCGGCTAAAACTCGTGAAAGCCACTTATAATTAATAACTATAATTACTAGTTCCATTAATGACCGCCAGGTGTAATTAAAGGAATATCGCTACGTTAAAGCTAAGCGTAACGCCAAGCTCGGAAGACTTTAGCCTCGCACACTTACCATTATGAAGATTTAGTTAATACGAATCGATTGTTCTTGCTTGTGCTTTGTTGAACGCGAGAAACTAAATGATAATGGTTTAGCGCATCCCTCCCGTATAGATAACAACGTAGGCGGTGCCGGTTAAACGATAGGGGGCGGGTCGACAGGTGTCTCGTTCACTCGCTAGGGTGAATCTCGCGCTATCTCGTCCAGTCTCGAGAGATCGCGAGAGGAATTCAAGCGTGTTCCGGTATATACACGATGTCAGTGGTGTACCACTGCCACTGCCACTACTACTACATACACTACTACTATAGTAGTGATGGTATACCATAGTATACAATAGTGCACTATATCGGCAATAATCACTGCCATATTAATTAGTATGTTATATATTATATTATATCATGTGTATAAATACACAACCATATACATATATAAACATATAAACATATATATATATATATATATATATATATATATATATATAGCCTATACTTCGTATAGTATATGAGTACTATATAGTACACTATATATAGTGTACTATATATATATATATATATATATATATATATATATATATATATATATATATTCATATAAATAAGTATTATATAGTACACTATATATAGTGTACTATATATATATATATTCATAGAAATAAGTTCACGATACTAATTGCTCGTAGTCTCTCAGCCCGAACCGAAGCGATTACGGGGGCGGGTCGGTCGGTACGCTCGATCGGGTCGCCTTCCTTATAGGGAGACACGCCCACAATTATCGGCTCGGGCGACGACCGCCCCTCTACTAGGCGTAACAAGACACCGCCTCTCGTGCGCGCGTACGTTCCCGCGTACATAGGTGATACCGTAGACGCTCACGCACCTGTCTACAACACACACACACACACACACACACGGCGTCCTAATAGACTATAACCGGGTTACAATGTCGTGTGTGCGCACACTGCGCGCGTCTATTAATAGATGGTGCGTAATTGCTACCGGCACAGAATCGGAGCGAGGGGTTGGGATCGTGGTCACCGAATTGGAGGGAGTGGGTGTTAAACCGACTTCCCTATACGGATCATTAACACTTAACCCTCTTAACCGAGTTTTAGTTTAGTGATGTTAAGTATAGATGTTGTAATTTTAGAACGAGTATCGATAGTTTATACTTTCATATATGAAACAAATATAATAATAATTATATACATATACATATACATATATATATATATATATATATATATATATATATATATATAGGCACATACCAATATAATAAGCATATGTGATATATTTATTATTAGTATTTGTTTTCTAATACATGTTGCCCACTTACCCACTTACCAACTTACGTACAATAATTGACGAGCTATTAGCATTCCTAGCCTGCTGTAATTGAACTGACTGTGTTACGTCACGCCTAGATTACGCAATGCCCTGGGTACACGTGCACCCAGACTCCACGGCTGCGCATGACATGTTTATCATACGTAATCAATGTGATTATCAGTTATTGTTATTCGTGTAATGATGTTTATATGAATATGTTATTAATATCATTATTTACATCTATATGATAAATTTACACCTAAAAAGCATATATATATAAAATAAATATTGATATATTTAGTAGTATTTTATTATAAGCTATTTAGTTTAATAACTTAAATATACATCAGTATAGTTATTATTGATAGGTTATATTATACACGTTCACGTTCGTATTGTATATTGAATGAAGCTAGCTTGCTATTCGAATAATGTCACAAGTAAACTAAGAGCAAGATTTGTTTAAGGAAAGATATAATAGTACGCGAAATTGTGTAATTCAATTTTGTACGCAAAACATGAACCCATGTTGAACATGAACACAAGTTTAATTTTCGTAAAAATGTATTTTTTATAATGTTTTACAATTATAAAGTCGTAAAAAACTGTACACTTTTGAAGAAATGTAAAAAAAAATATTTTAAATTATTTCGTATATTTTGAAAACTAAGTGTTCTCTACTAATATTTAGCAAAGCAGTAGGATATTTTGGTTTTAAATGATATACCTATCTATGAAGTTAGTAAAAGCTAATTTATATTACATATAATTTAATAGAAAAATAATTTTTTTTTGCAAAAAAAATAGCGTCAAACCTAAATCTATTTCAGTGGTTCGATACTACTACCGCTAGCAGCGGCACGGGTAACTATTAATTACGTTGCGTAGATAGGGACTATATAGTTTCTTCGCCTAATATTTACCGAGGTTACTACGATACAAGTGTATCTATATACAGGTACACGCGTATAACGTATACTATTATAGTATACTAGTGAAATGGGCATTCCGAAGTTAAAATAGAACATTTACCTATCGGGCGGCGTAAACAGCTGAGGGAGATTTCAACTAGATAACATGTACCTGAATGCTATATATATATACTTATATATACTTATATATATATATATATATATATATATATATATACTAAGTTACAAAACGATATTATATAATATATTGACCAGGCTTTACTTTAAATATATGTATATAAATGCGTCCATGGACTGTAGACCTGTTATTAAAGATCTATAATGATTTCATGAACGCTATTGTATATATATACATATATATATATAGTAGTATCAACGATTTTCCAAAGGATTACTTCATAATATTACAATTACTTCACAATATCTTTGGTAGTATCTAATGGTCTTGGAGGTATACAATATGATGATGATGATGATGATGACGATGATATAAGTTTATTAGGCATAACAAAAGTGATAAAACTCCTCGTAGTGCACGTATATTAATAATAAATAAAATAATATATAAATGGTATATAGTATATATATATATATACTATATATACTATATATACTATATAATATATACTATAGTATGCAGTAGTATAGTAGATTAGTATATAGTATCGATGAGATCATATTACTATTACCATTTTATAATTTTACTATACACGTTATTTGATATAGTATACTATGGTATACTATAGTATGCTGCATACTGTATGCATCTATGCTTATGATATTAGTATAATCAACTACCTAGAATTTGTTACTGACTATTTGTGTTTGTCGATTTATTATTTTGTTTGTGTTATATAATATAATATATGACGTAATAATGTACTAATATTTATGTAATCATATAATTATAATAATAAAATCTATCCTATCCTATCATATCCTATATACACATACTACCCACACACTAGAATTTACAGTCATGTGACTATACTAAGTACTTATAAGGACATGGCTTATTACAGTTATAAGGACATAATGATATTACCAACTTTATTACCTACTTACCACGTGATCATATTTACTGAGAAGATCAAGTTACCGCACAGTGTGCGGCGCACACCAACACATTGAGCATTTTGTTAAACCACATTCATATACACTTACATTTAGTTTACTCTAACTTTACTGTACGACGTACACTAACGTGTATCATTTCTAGCGGCACAATTGTATAATGTATATAAATATAACATATATACGTATAATGTATATACGTTTTTAATATATTCAAGTATACTGAAGGCGTTGGTAGGGTTTAGCCCTTATAGTGTTTATTTATGGATAAATAATGGTTTTAGTTCGAGTTTATTTATGGATAAAATATGTTTTTTACTAGCGTTTACTTGCGGATCATGTATAGTTTTTTTAGGGCTCGATTGTGGTTTTTGCGAGACTATATTTAGGGCTTTAGGCGGTAGTATACTATGGTACACATGCGTATTTAGAACTATATTATATATAATCTAATCTAATCAATACATATATGTAGTTCTAGAATATAGATATTTTTTGTATATATTCAGAAATAGATTAGGGTAGTAGTTGCCAGGTGCAAATGTGTATTTAGAGCTAAATTATATTTCTCGAGTAGGTTTTAATTCGAATACATACCGATGGGCGCATGTTAAACAAAGCACAATCAGCTTAAACATTTGTAATTACACGTGATAGCAAACTATGTAGTGGTCAATGTAGTGGTCAGTGTAGTGGTCAGTGTAGTGGTCAGTGTAGTGGTCAGTGTAGTGGTAAGTGTAGTGGTAAGTGTAGTGGTTAATGTAGTGGTCAGTGTAGTGGTCAGTGTAGTAGTGGTAAATGTAGTGGTCAATGTAGTGGTCAGTATAGTGGCCAATGTAGTGGTCAATGTAGTGGTCAGTGTAGTGGTTAATGTAGTGGTCAGTGTAGTGTTCAGTGTAGTGGTCAGTGTAGTAGTGGTAAATGTAGTGGTCAATGTATTGATAAATATATTGGTCAGTGTAGTGGTCAATGTAGTGGTCAGTGTAGTGGTCAGTGTAGTGGTTAATGTAGTGGTCAGTGTAGTGGTCAGTGTAGTAGTGGTAAATGTAGTGGTCAATGTAGTGGTCAGTATAGTGGTCAATGTAATGGTCAATGTAGTGGTCAGTATAGTGGTCAGTGTAGTAGTCAATGTAGTGGTCAGTGTAGTGTACAGGGTAGTGGTAAGGTAAAGGTCAACAAGGTAGTCAAGGTTATGATCTATAGTTATTGGTGGCTACGACAGGCACGTCAGACAAGCATTCAGATAAACATAAATATATATATATATATATATATATATATATATATGTTGTGTGTTAGCTTATAGGCTGAAATAATAAACAACTAGTCCAGTCTATAACGTATATATTCTGATAGTTGTATCGTATAGGTATTGCATAATATATACATATATTCATACGTTCACACATCGATACATATTCACATACCCATAACATATATATATATATATATATATATATATATATATATATATCCACTTGACGATGGAATCATGGTCAGTTCCCTGAAATATGCCATCATTAAGCCCATCCTAAAAAAATCGTATCTTGATCCAGATGTATTGACCAATTACCGACCGATCTCACAACTTCCAATATTAAGTAAAATCATGGAACGTGTGGTCAGTCGTCAGCTCATCAATTACCTTGAAAATAACAATCTGCTTGATTACTTTCAAAGTGCGTATAGAAAATCTTTCTCTACTGAGACTGCCCTCACACATGTCACTGACCTGATTCATAACTCGCTTGACTCGTCTCATTGCGTACAACTACTCCTGATTGACCTTTCTAGTGCCTTTGACATGCTCAACCATTCGATCCTAATTAACCGTATCATCGAACTTGGTATTGAAGGTTCCCCCCTTAAGTGGCTGATGTCGTTCATCACTGATCGAACTTCGTCTGTTAAAATCAATGACTTCATATCACCTCCCACCAATATTCTTAAAGGGGTCCCTCAGGGATCAGTTCTTGGGCCACTTCTCTTCTCTATATACTTACGTCCTATCTCTAATATTATTCGCAAATACCCTAATATCTATTACCACATATATGCTGATGACATTCAACTACTACTTAAACTGCCCATTGACTCTATGAACTCTAACTCTGAGCTATCAGATTGTACCTCTGAGATCACTTACTGGTTACTAACTAATGACCTCTTAGTCAATACTTCCAAAACTGAACTTCTTAACATCTCGAAGGTACCTGTAACTTTCCCTACTCTGTCAATTGACGGTATAATAATTAAACCTTCTGAATCTGTGCGCAATCTTGGTGTTTTAATTGAGAGTACTCTATCGTACGGTGCTCATATCAATGCAATCTCTAAATCCGCAAATCTCTATTTGAGAAAAATTCGTCACATTAAAAACTATTGTTCTCCCAACATCACTAAGCGCCTTCTCAACGCCCTAGTATTATCGCGAATAGACTATTGCTGTTCTCTATTCTACGGAATTAAGAACTCTGAAGTTATTAAAGTTGACCGAATTATTCGCTCATCCGTAAGATTAATTCATAGGCTTAAGCGACGCGATCATACTTTAACTGACACCCACCAATGCAATATTAAATGGCTATCGTTTAGAAAACGGTGTCAATTTAGGCTTCTCTGCTTAACACATAAAAAACTATTCCTAGGCAGACCTGCATACTTGCGTGGATTGCTCACTCGTCGCAACATCCTCCCACATCTGCGCTCGTCTGATGCCACACTACTTGACTTACCTGTTACTCGTAACGTGATGCGTTCTCGCTCCTTTACAAGCATGGCTCCTACTACATGGAATCTGTTGCCTTACCGCCTACGAAGATTGAAGTCGCCTCACGTGTTTGCTAATAGTCTCAAAGACTATTTAAATTTAACTTAAAGTAACCCTCTCCTTGATGTTGATCTGGTTCCATCTCTATTTTTATATATTATATTGCTACCTTATTTAATGTTATTGTTTCGTTTTGTTTGTTCGTTCACAACACCAGTGAGGGTAATCTCTCTTTACCATATTTGGTGTATAAATAAACCATCATATCCTATCCTATCCTATCCTATATATATATATATATACGCATACATACATGTATACACACGTATACATACACGTATATATATATATACATATATATATATATATATATATATATATATAAACTCATACGTATAAACATATACATGTATTTGCATGAAGTAGGAAGCTGATTGTTATTTTAATTTGGAGACAATATTTATTATTTGTCTTTTTTTCATGTAATAATAATAACACCATTATTTCTTTAACAAATTATATATATTACATCCTAAAATATATATATATATATATATATATATATGATATATTTATTAATTTCCAGAATGTTTTTGGTCTTAATATTTTCTGCAAATCTTTAACTATTTCTAATAAGATATCATTATACAAACTTTGCTGTCATGATATGTGTACTAACAATTTCACTTATCTATTTGTTATTGTCTTTAAAACAGGCTCACTTTTATCATGATAGGTAATAAAAATAACTATCATATGATGCATTTTCTCTAATGCTTACAATGTATTAACACATGTATGTACAGTGTACCCTGTACATACACACACAGCCACACACATACTCACACAAACACACATATATTCACACTATATTGTAGGAGAGAGACTTTAATTCACGTAGATAATTGATGAGCGACCTAAATTCAGAGCTACCCTGATTATTAGTTCACATTCACAGGATCCATCTAAAAAATTAGATAATCGTTCATCTAGATATTTGAATTTATGCATTACTTTATCTGATTTTCATATTGAGGAAAAAAACAAAAAAAAATATTGAAAGAGTTAAATTATATTCCATATAAATATTCACGTTTAGTTTCCTATCGTTTATATTAACTTATTGCCCTTGCTGTATTATTCTATATATGCTGGAACTATTCGCTAATTTATCGGTCAGATTTTTAATTACTTGATTGAACCGGTTAGTAATCCTATGTCATAGGTAAATATTAAATTTGATAGTAAATACATTCGAATATATAGGTTATGGACTATGATTCACCAGTGATTTGTGCTAGTACATTATCTACAAAAATTAATATTTTTTAAAATTAATATTTTATTTATCTACTAAATTATCTTAATGAAATTACAAAATAAATATATTTTATTTTCTAGATATTTCTCCATAGGAATTGTGCAATTAAAAATCTGTTCTAAATGACATCTCATATGAATTATTCCTTTTCGGAATTATTCATACTCTTCTAATAAAATCCCTTAATTTATACTCAATAATTATTCTTAATAGCATGGTGTATTAGGCTAAGCGTTTTGTTATTTTGAAATTTAATAAGATCTCATTTATTTAACATTGTTATGAATAGTGAGTGAGTCTATTATTTTAGTTATTCTTGACCACATTTGTTGATAGATTTTTGTGAAAACTTCGATGACTCTATCTCCTCCATTATGTAATTACGTACATCGTCATAATCATATTCACGTTGATTAATGTAATTATCTCTTGCTATCTATTCATTCATACCAATTGAAGAAACTATCGGATATACAAAACACAATAGCTCATAGTATTTTAAGTGTGATAAATTCAGTCACAAATCTGATTCTCCATTACTCATATCTTCATTGTTTTCCAATATAGATTGCACTATATTATATAGTCTATATAATACTTTTAATTACCCTTAATTTAATATTTAATAAACAACAAATATTATTTCTTAAAAACAATAACACTCACAATTCCTCTAAATAGTTCTCTGCGTTCTAAAAATTCTATTTATATTTGCCTATCCAATAAATGCTATCATTATTCAACTATACCAGTGCGTAAATATGGAATAAACTTCAACTAATGACATATGTATACGGGATATACGTTACATCTACACAACTACAATTTAAATAAAAGATTACCATCTAATTTATTTTCCATTTCATACTCTTAACTTTATAATTGTATTCGTATTTATTTATAGTTTAGTTTCAGTTTTATTTATTACGTTTTATTCAGAAGTCAGATTACACGGCACTATAAGTCTATACAATAAATTAAATCATATTTTATATTAGGTATAGGTATATTATAATATAGGTATATTTCCAATTCATTGTATTTTATCTTTGCTTTTTATAACGGCCTTAACCTCATAATCCAGTATGAGTATTTTATTTATTGGATTTTAGTTCTTAGAAATGTAAGATTTTATCGGATAGTTATATAATTATTTGATATATTCAGTCCACATATTTAATATTGCAGAGTTTTCAGCCAATTAGATTCAATGATTTCAGTTCTGATTAGTATTATTTTAGAAAATCGCTTTAAATAATATTTAATAATCCAATGGTCATAACTTCCATATGTCATATATACTCTATAGGTCTTAGGTCTACATCTGAATCAAGTGTTCTCTTACATCATGTTTTACATATGGTTATATAGATGTTTATACAATATACAGCAAGATATGTTTTCTAGTTATTAGCTTACTTTAGTACTTTTTTATCACATAGATCGAGTATATAATTTTCACCCATGGTTATTTTGTATTCGATATTTGACAATTGTTGTTTACATTACAGCGATGCTAATTATTTTGATTATATGATGCGGTTGTGTTATATTTAGTTATATATAATTTAATTAATTATGTACCTAATTTATCTTTATATTGTTTATTAGTTGAGGAATTTAGAACTTAGGTTACACTAAATGTAAGTCTTAGGTATTTTTTCTTCGTATATATATAGTTTTATTATAATAATAATACTAATAATAATAATACTATTTATTAGAATAATTTTAATAATACTTTTTTTTCTGTTAATTATAATAATATTTATATGTTTTCTTCTAAAGGGCTTCAAAATAATATGCCTATTTTCTGTTGCTGTTGCCCAGTATCTTATGTACATGGCTATTTCTTATATTCATATTATAATTAATATACTTTATATGTTATACTATATAGTGTATACAGTATGCAGTATACAGTATACAGCTGTAGTTTAGGACTGAGTCTACTAGATGTGTTTTTATTGTGAACACAACTTCTTATTGATACGTGTGTTACCTGATCTAAAATAACGTGTATACACGCGTCTGTAGCAATCATCGCGTGAGTTCACATTTTTAAATATATTTATTTCTGCAATACAAATTACGTATCATCTTTACATTTCGAGTTTTTTATAAGTTATTCTATATGTCGAATTCATCGCAATTCCTTACGTTGCATGCTCCCACAGTAGTTATTAATATGGCTATAAGTAGGATAGTAATAAGGCAATAAGGTACCTAGTAATGTATAAGTTGTTACCACCGTGTTAGATCCGATGGGAAGCTATATTGATGTTGAACCGCTGACGACCGAGCATGATGTTTATTATATTTTGCAGCACATGATTATTTTTGTAGGAACTTAACAATGTGAATATTAACTATGTATTACAGTTATCCTCTTATATCTTACATGTTAACCTACGAGGTATGGACTATGTGTTAGAGTGATTGCCAGAGTGTGCCAACATTAGCAATTTAAGAAGAATAGAGATATTACTTACTTTACTTTAGTCGAACACTCATTCGACCCGATTTTGCCACTTTCTTCCAAACATCTCTCATCATCATCACATTCCTGATTTCATCAATTTACTCCAAGTCAGTATTTTAAATTATCTACAAAGGTCAATGCACGCCGTCCTATTTTCGCTTTCCTTTTGGTTCCCAGAAAATGAGGTTATGGGCAGCCTCTTCATTATGACGGATACAGTGTCCAGCAATACTTAGACGACGTGTAGCTATTATGTTAGTAATTGTTGGCGTGTCATTATATAGTTTCTTACTGGACCATTTATCTTTTCAGAGATATTAAGTTAATATAAATCACTAAATGTTGCGATACTCTAACCACCCCTATCTTCAAAGAAGCTTCTTTAATTATGATTGAATATTTACATATGAATAACATATATCATAAATGAGTATCTAATTATATATAAGATGGCTTAACATAATTAAAAAACATTCAACATTCTCATTTATATTTTGATACTTATGACATGAATGGTGAACCACGAAGCCGTCACATTTTTGTGACACAGTTGGTTATCCTAAACATGGTCATTAAAATCTTTGTTTACTGGGAGTGAACACGTAGAATGTATAGGACCTACAGTGTAGGTCCTACACTGATGCTACCATTAGAATACATTATACTTAACTATATTTATATCGTTATACTGTATACGTTGGGTAATATATATTACACATATACAGGTAATATTCATATAATTACTTATTTATCAAATGAAATAATTCCAGTAATATAATATAATACTATACAAATATTGTATATTATATCACATTTACTAATATTTACAAATAAAATTATATAATAATGCGAAATACTTTATAATGGTTTGAATTTTCTCGATTCAACTTGAAGTAGATAATTATATTTATAAAAAATAAGTTAAATTATATGAATAATTATCATTCATAACAATTCCCATGAAAACTTTATCTACTCCGTTCCTTTTCTTCTATCCATAATTAAACTAAAATTGACATAATTAATATTTATATTATGCACTCATGAACACTAACACAATCTATTAATGATTCATATATAATTATAATTTAAAAGAAATGAACTCTCCAATACTATAAGTTATCCATGTACCGATCCTTTTACCAGTAATCATCGATATGTAAGACTTTGGAGGAGTTGTTTATTTCCATCTTATTAATTATATTAATTACATTCCTTCCAAAGTACATATATTCATAATCGTATAACGGAAACTACTTTAAAAAAATAGTATGTATGATATTCTTCTACGTATAGGCCCATCTTATAGTGATCCAGTTGATCTATCATGTAGCTTATTCAATCCTTAATGTTCGACTAAATGAAAGTGGTATACATTCAAAGCATTAGTTGGGTTATGTCTTTTATTTATGGAATATCATCATCTGTCAACATAAACTCGTCACTTGATGTTTATAAATAAACACAGTATTCCACAAGGACAGACTAATGGACCATTTAATTGATTCGATCCATTCGTTCTATTAAATATATGTTTCCGAAATCACCGCATATATACTACTATTAGTATGCTAATGTTTTGCATATATATACGTATATATATATAAATATGTATATATATATATATATATATATATATATATATACATACACCTTTCCCAATATCATCTGAATATAATATAATTAAATTCTCAATCATTAATTATATAAATGAACTTACTTCGTGATTGTAATATAATTCGCTATCTCAGAATATGACAAGAATATACATAATTATACTATATCGACCTATATTAATAGATATTGTCTATCTATTACTTATCAGTTTAAACTATGTCTTCTAAGCTCTCAACCAGTTAATACTATTAGTATAAATATAAATGATTGCTTAGATTATTCTACACAAATCTCAAATAACATTCGCCTAGCTAACTACTAGTGGGATTAGAAACAATTATTATAGGCTAATTTTTGAACTAACCGAATGTTCAATTCATTCGTTAGTGAAAGGTATACTTATATATTATAGTTATTTTATCATAACTACAACTTATTATGATTAAACTAAATGTATACGACGTATTTAATATTTAAGTTACATTGGGAAAATAGTATATCTATATCAAATATTTTCGAAGAAAATCTTTCAGAAAATATGTGTCTATATCATGTTTTATATTGTTTTTGTTGAATTAATGGTAGTACATATACACTTCTGCACATTCACAAATATATTAATAATGTCTATCTGGAATAGGTATATAAGTTCAATATCATTATATACTATAGTATATACACTATAGTGTGGAGATTACAGATCACGAGGACACATGGCCACTTAACGAAACTTATATTCCGAAACGGCTCATGAGGTTACTGCTCATAAATTCTATAATTTTCAAACATGTTTACTCAAGCACAGTATCTATATAATATATAATATATAATAATAATAATAATAATAATAATAATATTTATTTATTGAATCTCATATATATATATTGAATACAATACAAATAGCGGATACAAATGGACGAAGTATTTCAAATATTCGAAAACCAACATCATAATCAACATCATATCATTTAATATAATTATTATGAATATGGTTTGCAGATGTATAATCATGGAATTTACATACTAGATTGTATTCCTTATCAAATAGTTTATAATAATATTAAATGTATTGCACATACTTCATGAATATCGCACTAGAACTTAACTATAAATATTCATAAATCCATTCCACATTAACCATGATCAAGTTAAGGCCATTATTAAAAATATATGTCTTATACATCAAGACATATCATATACATTTGTCAGGTGTTATATACGACAATGAAGAATTAATCAGATTTTTATCACGATCTTTCTCATTGGTTTAAAACTTATACGTATAGAGAATTGTCACCTCTAAAAATATAAGAGTTTTGTTAATATTATAAATTAATTGTGGTTAGAATTGTTAGTATTACCTTTGACTTTTGTAATATTAAGATGGTTACTATATTATTCAATGAAAAGGATTCCTTGTTATTACTAACATTTCAGATATTATGTTCATTTACAGCTGAATTCATCGAAAATGTAGTTATAAGATGTATAATATTTGAATTAACTCGATTAATAAACTATACTGGATAATCTACTAGATTTAAATACATATAAGTTATTATTTATCAGTTCAGTATCATATTTTTTATTAGTAGGTTATCCTATATCTCATTTTTATAATCTATTTAATTTACTGATCCAATAAGGCCTTTATAAGCATACATGACTTATGCAATTTAAACTTAATGAATTATGTAATAGGAACAATAACTAAAGGAAATCACAATAAACACAGCTATTTCATATAATCAGAATAGATTATTATAATAGGAATTTAGTTCGGTGATTATAACAAGCACAATTTACTTGGTAAACTACATCGATTAAATTATCATGATTAGAACATTTATTTTAACCAAGTTAACCAAACCATTAAGTAATGTAAATTATTTGTTTTCAAATTATGTTAATACATGGTTAATGCATTATTCGTATTTGATTGATTGATTATATAATTAACAACTATATAATCGAAATTATAAGTAACATACTTTATTTGAATAAACAAGAATACTAAGAAATTATAAAATAAAGATGTAAATAAAGATGTTACCGTGCATAAAAAAGAAAATTAATCAACAATAGGACTTAAGTATATTTGTTGGTGAATGAGAGAATCGAAATAGTGAACATTTCATTTTCAACTTCAAATAAGTTGAATATTTCTTAAATTTATAACATGTAGGTAATAATAATGGTACCTAATAATAATAGTTTATAAATAAAGTAGTTACATGTAAATGTTAAAATTACAAATGTATATACATATATATATATTACAAATAATACAAAATATTCCATTTCTGAAAAGTGAATCATCAAAGTATCCAATGGCGTGAATGACAATTATTAGGGGCGTTGGAACGATTTTGTATATAGGACAAACTAATCAAAATAAATATTGTGGTAAAAGTGGAGGGGGGGGGGGAACAATACATAGGAGGCCCCCCTAGATTTTAAAATGGGGGGGGGGGGGCATATCCCCATATCCCCCCTGTTGCAGCGCCCCTAATAATTATACATATTAGTTCACGGATTTGGATATTAAAATTAATAAATAAATAAATATATTAATATAAATATATCATATATAAAACAGAAACTCAACGAATTAATTAGCCGATAAGTAATTTAATAGTAAATATTCAGATGACACCTCCGTGATAGACAGATTATATAATTATGTTAAGTTAATTATTATTAGAAAATAAGTGAATACAATATAGAAATTCGTATAGATATACATTGCATACAATGCATTTATATATATATATATATATATTAGTAAGTATTTATATTGATATATAGTATCCATATATTACCATGTATTATGGGACTATTACTCCTGTTATAACGGGAGTAACATATATATATATATATATATATATATATATATATATATATATATATATATATATATTTAATGTATATGTTACTTAATGTACATTTACATATATGTATATTCCCTAGTATACAAAGGATACATATAATACACCTGATATATATATACATATATATAATATACTTCCTGCAACTATTTTACTAGAAAGTGTATTTATACATATTTTTTTCTATCAATAAACGCTCCAACTATATATATATATATATATATATATATATATATATATATATATATATATATATATATGTGTGTGTGTATATGTATTACACAATAATAATAATACAGGTTACCATTATTTAGAGATAATGGGATTATTGCTGGCAACATTCCTTATATATTAGTATGAGGAATTCTACCGTACATGATTCCCACACACTGCATAGCTGTTAGCTTTATGTTATATATACATGTATGCACGTGTTAATATTTGTGAATATGTGTATATATATATAATCATCATATATACTAATATATATATATATATATATATATATATAAATATAGTATTTAATATTAATTATTTAAAGTATTAATAATAATAATAATAATAATAATAATAATAATAATAATAATAATAATAATAATAATAATAATAATAATAATAATAATAATAATAATTATTATTATATTAATAACATTGATAATAATATATATAGTATACTATAAACGACTACTACTATAGTTGTACTATCAATCATAATAATACTTGCCAACAGAACACACGCAGCCCTGTATTACGTAACACACGCAGCCCTGTATTATGTAACACCATGTATTACGTAAGAGCATATAACGATTATGTAAGGGCAGCAGTGGTGGTGATTAGTGAATGAGCTTGACCACGTGATAAGGTCGGCAATAACTATCTATAGTTGTAAACTGTAGTAGTGAATGGCGATTTCCCTCCTTTTATTACATTATATATTCATTATATATAAATATACATATATATATATATATATATATGTATATATATATAGATAAATAATAAATAATAAATCAGATTTATTATTTCATGTTGTAAAGCATGAAATAATGGATAAGTTAATAAACAAATGTATTTGTTTTTTTTTGAGAGAACTTCCCCAATCATTATATTATAGATAAGTTAGATTCTCATGAGTACAAAAATGTAAATATAAATAAATAAGATGTAAAGAATAAAAATATGTATCAATAAGTCAAGTTAAAAATATATTATGTAAGAATTAAAATATGTATCAATACGTCAAGTTTAAAAAAAAAATGTAAAGTTATATAAAAAAAATAACAGAAACGAGTTGAATTCTGAATGCCAAAACTATACAAGGAATAGAATAGCTAAACAAATACAAATGAAAAAAAATAAAAACTAAAACAAACAGTATGAAGGTTTAATAAATAATACCCGTAAACAAAAATAAAATTAGATAATTAATTGTTTAATTGATTTTAATATTTTGATAAAAGATGTTTTTTTAATATTTTTTTAAAGTTTTTTATATACATTTTTGTAAATAATAATTTATTTAGACATACATTATTCCATGATTTAGGGCCTTTAAATGATAATGATTTATGATGACGGCTTGATTTTATATAAGGTAATTTGAAATTATGAAAATTATTTTTGTATACATTGTTATATCTTAGAAATAATAATGATATTTTGCACGGTCATTTCTTTAAATGTATACTATGCATGAATAAAATATTTTTATAAGTTATTAAATCTTTAAATTTTAATATATTAGAACATACAAATAAATTGTTAGTATTAGTCAAAATACAAATATTATTGACAATTTCAATATATTTTTATTTACAATTCGAACAGCCTTTTTTTTGTAGAGTTGGAATACATTGAAGGTTATTTTTAAAATTATATCCCTAACTTTCTAAACAATACACGATGTGAGGCAAAAAAAAAGAATTATAAAGTAGCTTTAAAATATATATAGGTAAATAGCTCAGCTTTCTTAATATATACATATAACATGTGATAATTTCAATTTTATTTTTCTTATGTGTCTTTAAAATTTAAATTATTATCTAAAATAACTCCAAGAAAAGTATAACTTGATTCTAAGCATATTTCAGTTGAATTAATTGATATACTATTAATAATATTTGCATATTTATAATGTAACACTTTAGTTTTATCAATATTTAATTATAATCTATTAGTAGTGAACCATTCATGTAAATTTAAAATAACTAAATTTAAACTTTTACATAGAGTCTTATTACTTGGTTCATTAATTCTAACCGATGTATCGTCAGCAAAAAGTATAAGAATACAATTTATATTAAAAGTATGTAAGGCAATATGAATATCATTTATATATAAAATAAATAGTAAGGAATAAAAAACGGATCCCTGAGGTACCCCTACATTGATGAATTATTCCAAAAGTTCGTTATCTATTCTAGTTGATAACATTCGATCTAGATAGCTTTCAATTAAACGATTAGTACTGCCTCTAAAACCATAATATTTTAAGTTGTTTAATATAATCGTATCATCTACAAGATCGAATGCTTTTTTAGATCTAGAAATAATGAGACTAATTTATTATAACTAAGTTTGATTCAATACAATTATAGTGATCATAGAGTGCGTGCGAAGTTGAAGAATTTCTAATGAAACCATATTGTTTGGCATATAATAAATTATGTTTGTCAATAAAATGTAGAAATCTATTAGAAATTATTTTCTCCAAAATCTTAGAAAATTGAGATAATAAGGCAATCGGTCTATAGTTATTTATATCATCTGGTTTTCCTTTCTTAACAGGGTTATTACCAGGTCCAGTTAGTTTATTTTGGGCTTTGGCCCAAAATAACTAAAAAGCCCCAAAATAGCTTATTTTGGGCTTTTCTAAATATTTATTTTGGGTTATTTTGGGTCTTATTTAAAATAACTTCAAAATCCATCATAATATATGATTCATATTATATATTTAATAACTCGTATTATATACCATATATACTATACTATTTTTGTATATTTTATAAGTTATCAATATATTGATATAGTATTATAGTATTATAGTATATATACTTTATTTAAATTAAGAAATGATAATATTATAAAAAAAATACATTTTAAATTTGTATTAGGATTTCATACAAAATGAGATTAAATAATAATGAGTAATACTAATTCATTGTTTTTATAATAGCTGTCGTTTTTAAAAGTGATGATAATAGATTGTATTGATTTGAATGAAGCATACCTTCAAGACTTATTTTATTTACATTATTCTTATAATTATTTTTATATATTTTAGTATAGCAAGATCTGATTCACATTAGATGTTACAGGAATAATTGTTAGTAACCATTAGTTAGGTAACATTAGTTAGTTAGTAACCATTAGTAACCTACTATGCCACAGACAAATTATTGTTATATTTTATATCCTTCTACATCTTCGAAATTTGCACTTAAAAATAGTATTTGTTATTCTGGCTCTCTTTCATATTCTTCTAATATAATTCTACTATAATTTCTTTATACTCGAATCTAAATCGTAGTTATATTGTGTCGTAAAATAAATTGTTAGTCTTTCTTTATATCTATTGAAAATATTGATAAACATGTATATATTTTTTACTTGTTAGTCAGTTAAATTATTAAAAAATATACTAAAAATTAAATATAATTAGTTAAAATGTATAAAATAAGAGAAAAGTAAAAAAGCCCAAAATAAAATGAAAAGCCCAAATTAAGTTATTTTTGGTTTTTCAAAATTCTTATTTTGGGCTTTTTGATTTTATTTTGAGCTTTAGCCCAAAATAACTGGGCCTTGTTATTACTGATATTTTCATGTTATCTGGAATAGTAGAGTCACAAATTATTAAGTTAAAAAATGTAAGTAAGTGGATCTAAAATAAAATAAAAATAAATTTTGATTATATTCATGTCACTAAATTCATGTTACTAAAATCTAATGAAGATTTAGATTTACAATCCCCAATATCAATCAAAATATTATTAGCAGATATAGGTGAAAAATAAAATATAAGTTTTTAAGGATTTTTAAATATCTCTCGTGGGTTGATCTATTTTCATTATTAACTATTGGCAAATACTTATCTATTATTGATCAACTATTGAAATAAAAAACGTATTGAATGCATTTATTCTTTCACACTTACTAAATGTATTATTACCATAAAAGATATCATCATGAATGGTGTTATATTTTGTATGATTAGTTAATTTCTTAATTGTAACCCACATATCTGAACAATTATGGTTACAAAATATTGCTTATAAGCTGCACTCTTTTGTCTACGTATTATGGAATTTACCTTGTTTCTATATATCTTATATCTATTAATTCTTACTGTATTTTTCAAAGTAAGATAATCTCGATATAATTTATTTTTTATTTTAATAGCATTTTTGATTTTATTATTAATCCATATTATGCTGTTATTATTATTATTTATTTTTTATTTTTTATTATTCGTATGTGAAATAAATGGACAATTTGTATCATATAGACTACTGAAAGTTTCTAGAAAAATATCAAATGCTTTTTAACATCACTGTTGCTTTTCATTGTATACCAATCATATGGTAAAATATATAGTAAAATTAATAATATTTTGTGCGGACACATTTATTTTTAATACATAATTAGTTTTGATGGACAGATTTGATGAATAATGTAAAAATTAGAAGAACAATTTAAAAATTAGTGTAAATGATCTGATATATCTGCTGAAAGAGTACCAGATACAGATTCCGGAAAAAATAGAGAATTAATAAAAAAATTATCAATTTGAGTGGATATTGTGTTTGTAATTCGCGTTGGTGTATCAATAAGTCTACTAATTAATCCTAATTGATTTAAAATATTAAAAAATGAATGAGAATCTAACTTATCTAGTAAATTTATATTAAAATCACTACAAAAAATTAAAGTAGGAAAATTAAAATTAGAAAGACGTTTATGAATAAAATAATTGTTTATTATAATTTGGTCGTCTATATATTAAACAGATATGTATATAATTATAAGAAACATTATAAAATGTAAGTTTAAAAGTCAACATATCAATATCATCAGGTATTTGATAAGTTAAATCTTCGACAATAGAAGCTTAGGTTACTCTTGCTCTCCTACAAATGTTTATCAACTAATGATAATACTCCACCACATCGCGTCTTTTTCTTACATAAACGATTCAACTGAAATGCATTATATGTAGGAAAATAAATTGAAGGGTTATCATGACTCGTTAGCCAAGTTTCAGTTAAAATTATTATATTGAATTTATTTTTTATACAGCTAAGATATTCAGTAAGAAGGTTAATATTCGTATTAAAACTACATATATTTGAAAGAAATATTGATATATCCCCACTTTTATCCCCAACATTTGAATTATAAGAAACAATCTAATTTACCAATGACAATATCTTTAGTATTAACCTGTTTTATGAGAATTTCAATTATTTTACTATCATATGATATATATATATCTTTCTACACGACAAATCAGTATATTTAGATTCATCAATATTATATAAAATAGCAGCATATTGAACTTATATTTTTTATGTATTGATATACTTGATTGAGATATTGATTCTGATATAGTTTTATCTACTGATGTTGATATTTTATCAATAATATTTTTTGAAGTGATACTAGCATAATTATTTAAATCATTAACATATGTTTTATTAACATCATCTATATATATAGATATCGACTTGAATTGAATTATTTATTTAAACACCAATATAGCGGATCTCTGTGGTGTATAATAATAACCAAATATAATACAAATTAACGAACAGAAAATACAAAATAAAAAAAATTTAAAATAAATTAAATTTAATCCGTTAAATTAAGTATTTATCACACACATAATTGCATCCTATGTTTGAATCTGCTTCAGTATGCAACGAAGTTATATATATATATATTATTAAAAATTATTATATATTATTTTAAGATTGTATTATCTTTTATTTTATTTTTAAATTTTTTGACATTAAATACATTACTTTGGGTTATATATTTTTCTGTATGAACATCGAATATTGTTTAACCTATATTTATTTAATATATTTTCTTATTTATTCTCTTTTTTTATTCTCTTTTTTTTCTCTTGTTTCTTTTACTTTTAAATGTTGGCTATCTCATATTTAGTTCAACTATGTTATATTATAATTTATATTATTTAGTACTTGATGTATTTATTAGCTTTTAATTTTATACTTTTATCATTTATTTATATTATTACATGATTACATTATTATATGATGATTACATTTAGTTACATGATAAGTTTCATTATATTTTATTATATATTTTATTTTATTATATATTTTATTTATTTTTATCATATATATGTAAACAGGAAGTCATAAGGTTAAATACTTCGAAAATCTTCTAAACATTTTATTTGTCCTTTTATTGTTTTTTTTTCTCTTGCAATGATTGCAATAATAAAATGTATCTTATCTTATCTTATAATATTATAAAATTATTATTTATTTATAACTAATATCTATAATGAAACTTATGATGTTAATAAAGTGTAATTGCTTCGATAAGCAACATTGCTTCTATAATTACACTGGCATTGCCTAAATCTGATAATAATAATAATATATATATATATATATATAATTAAAATACATTGAACAATTTTTATTTATTTTTTATTTTTACTTTATTAATTTCATATCATTTATGATTATTTTCTCGTTATCTTAATGGGTGAAAGACTTGACAAGCCCTGCTTTTTTATTCATCCAGGATTTATTCAAACTATGATGTTATTATTATTATTATTATATAGAAACTCTAGGTTGGTTTGTACATATCGAAATGAATGATACGTTGTTAATAACCATATTGTAAGGCCCGGTAGAACGCAACAGAAAGATATGTCAGCCGAATAAGTGCTAGATGCTAGATATTCATGATCGGTCTGGATTATCAACTGGTGAATAATTGGGCAAGGGTGTTTTGATGGATGTGGATGGAAGAAACTGTTCTCTCGGAAGTACCACCTTTCACCTATGGTGAATTCATATCATGAGCAACGTAATTATGTAATTCAATTCTTTCATTCCTAATCCTATAATGTAACTATTAATATAACTATTTAAACTTTATTTTATAGATGCACAAATGTTTACAAAATGTTAATATTACGATGCAATTAAAACATTTATATATTAATACTATGTAAATATATATATATATATATTACATGAATGTATAACCTTGTAACCTTGTAACCAATTTGTTTAGACACTGCGATCAACATCAGTAATGAGTTTTCGGCGGTGTATCGTATATTAATTATTATAAGCTATATTAAATATATGTGTTTTCAATTTGACTTTAAAGGTGTGGTCAGAAACTATAGATCTAATTGAGTGAGGTAGGGAGTTCCATAGTTTAGGTGATATTATAGAAAAAGAAGATTCCTGTTTTTTATTTAGTGATAAAGTTATTGGTATATTTAGTTTGTATTTATGTATTGTTCGTTGTGGTCGGGATGACTTGTAGTTCGTAAGTAGTTCAGTAAGATAGTCAGGTTTATTATTATGGGTGGCATGGTGGGTCAGTAGGAGTAATTTGTATTGTATGCGGTAAGGGATGGGTAGCCAGTGAATGGATTTCATATAAGGTGTGATATGTTGTCTTGAGTATTTTTTTATCCTGAAAATGGTTCTGATGGCTCTATATTGTAATTTAGTGAGCATTTTGATAGTATGTGCTGGGAGTGAATTTAAAGTAGAGTTACAGTAGTCAAGTCGGGGCAGTATTAAGGAAGTAACTAGTAGTTTGGCAAGTTCAGTAGTTATAGAAGGTCTAATAAGTCGGATCGTATGTAAGGTGTAATTAATGGACTTCGATATATTAGTTATATGTGGTAGATAAGACAGCTGTTGGTCAAGTGTGAGGCCGAGGTTTTTTAGCTTGGTTAGAGTATTCTATAATATGATTATTAATAATAATAGGTTGTATGGAATGATGTCCTGGGGATGTATTTATTAATAAAGCTTTTGTTTTAAGGATATTCAATAGTAGGGAGTTATTTGAAAGCCATTTACTAATGTCATTAATGCATTTATTTATAGTATTTATGTTATTGATTGGGTCAGGTAAATTACAGTATAGCTGTAAGTCATCCGCATATGAGTGAAAGTGTATATCGGGGTATTCGTCAAGTAAGTAAAGTAAAGGGGAAATATATATATTAAAGAGAATTGGACCTAAAACAGAACCTTGGGGTATACCATGAGTTGTGTGGCGGGGTTCTGTTATGGCGTTATCTATACATATAGAAAAGGATCTGTTAATTAGGTAGGATGTAAACCAACTAAGGACAGAATCTTTAATACCAATGTTCTCTAATCTTGGAATAAGAATATTATGGTCTAACATATCGAAAGCCGACGACAAGTCAAGTAGAATCAGTATAGTGGGAGTATTTTTTGGAAATAGTAGTATATTGTTTAAAGTATGGAGTAGTGAAGTTTCAGTGCTCTTGTCCGTTGTATAAGCACTTTGTAATTTATGCAGTATGTTATTATTATTGATGTATGTTCTAAGTTGTTTAGCAATTATTCTTTCAATTGTCTTAGATATGAAAGAAAGGTTGGATATGGGACGATAATTAGAAAGAGTTGACCTATCAATGGATTGGTTTTTAGGGATGGGAATTACATGGGCATATTTCATGTGGGATGGGAAGATACCTGCAGTTAGTGAGCGATCGATAATTTTTTTGTAGAATGGAGAAAGAAGGGATGAAAGAGAATGTAATAAACATAATGGAATTGGGTCTAGTTTACATGTAGATTTAACTGTTAATAAAAGATTATTGATATTGATAATGGTTGGTAATGAAAAAGTGGAAAATGAGTATATTGGGCTTGATATTGGTGGGATGCAGGGTCGAGGGAGAGTATCTATAATTGATGATGTTTTTATGTAAAAGTAAGAGTCAAAGTTAGTCGCATTAGTTAAATGGGAGTTATCAGGCAGTATTCGTTTTGTCAGTTTTCCTAGTAGTGTTGACGATATTCTAAATAATTTCTTAGTATCTTTTCCAGCTGATTTAATTTGATCTATGTAATATTTATTTTTAGCAGTTTTTATTAATTTTCTATAATTAGAAAGTGAATGTTTAAAAATATTTAAATCATTTTCGCTTTTGGATTTTCGCCAATTCCTTTCTTTAATTCTAAGTGAGCGTTTTGCTGTGTGTAACGAATTATTGAACCATAACGTATTATGTCGAGCTGTATAAGTTTTAGTGATAATAGGGGCATGTTTATCTAGGACAAGACTAAGGTTATTATCAAAGCTGTCTATATGAGATGAATTTGTAATATTGTTGTACAAAATGTTTAAGTCATTTATAAAATTAGCAATATGTATATTATCTAATTTTCTGTAATGAACTTTCTTGGATGGTCTGATTGGTTTAGGGATATGTAGGGAGCAGCTAACAAGGTGGTGGTCAGTGATTAAACTATGAACATTAGTATTAGAAATTATATTCGAAGATGTGTTAGATATAATTAGGTCTAATATGTTTCCAGATGAATGTGTGGAAGACTTGACATGTTGTAAGAAATTATGACAATTTATGATATTAATAAATTTATTTGAATTATGTGAGTTTGGTAAAATTGGTATATTGAAATCACCAAGTAGTATACTGTATGAATGTTTATACATGAAAAATGTATAAATGTCTGGTAAATCACGTATTATAAATGATTGTTTTGTTTTGTTTAATCTTACTATAGTTATATAAATAATTAATATATAATATAATATATGCATCTGGGCATTCTATGGGTATTCTATTATACAACGAAATTATAATATGACATATATATATATATATATGCAAATAAACAAATAATTGACCAATAGTAAATTAGTTTCACTGGAAAAGTATAACTTAGAATTCAATAATATTTGTTATTTCTCAAATATAGCAAACCTTTTGAATTTAAAAAAATTAAAGAAAACTCTTTCGAAATGATTTTGTATGTTTATTATTCTACTATATATGCAACATTATTATACACTATAGTTAAACTTGTACAATGTACAGTTTACAATGTACACTATACATTGTACAGGTATGATATATAAACGTATAGAAATTGAAATATCTAATTTTATTATAATATTTGAGCGTTCGTAAGACGATACATTTAAATTAAAATAACTAATATTAATAATAATAATACCACTAATTATAATACAAATTCCGATAATAATACTAATAACGACAATAATAATACTAATGCCGATAACACTAATAACGATACTAACGATGATAGGCTACATTTCCGAATCCACTAGAGGACCTCTTAGGTATCGGCAATTTCTCATGGACGCCATTTGAGAGTTCACACTAACGGTCCGGGTCCTACGGTTACGACAGCCAACTTTAACTGCGGTCTGACCCGCGTAGTGCATTAGTTTCCTGGTGGTGTTGCCGGTGTCCACTGCTCGGTCCAGTTTACCGTTATCACCTGATCGTATATTATTATAATTATTATATTGAATATTATGTTATTATGATTATAAATATATATATATATATATATATATATATCAATAATATAATTAATGATTATGATGTAATAAATATACCGTTATCGCCTGATCGTATAGTATTATAATTATTACATTGAATATTATATTATTATGATTATAAATATATATATATATATCAATAATATAATTAATGATTATGATGTAATAATTATTCTAAATGAAGTATTGCATTATATAACACAATAATATGATAATAAGTTTGGAGGTAATTCCAATCTATTGTAATATATATATATTATATATAATTATATATTTTATATAATGTATATATTATTATATATTACACGTGTATGTACATATATGTACATATATGCGCTTATAATTATTTATATTTATATGTCTTATCTAGTCGTAACCTAATCGAGGAAGACGAGAAGGTGTGAATTCTTGCGAATATTTCATCTCGTTCAATGACGCAAGAGCCTGTGACCTTGGAACCTTTACAGTATAATGCGTACGTAAGATCACATATCATAACAAGTATACTGTCGTGCAATGATAAATGTAGGGAAGTTGTTTGGACTGACAATATATCTGGATGGATATATATTTATGGGACATTATTAGAATAACGAAGTTAAGATGTACATATTTGGAATAGTAACTACAGATGCTGAACATACAATAATATATAGTAGTCAATCTATACATATTAATTGAAGTGTTACTTTCATTGTGAGGAAGGAACCACACGCATCGATACATTAGTATTTAAACTAGGACTATGTGTATACGAATAACTTCTCATTCAATAAATCTGTATATGATAGAAATAAACGAACCTATATCTGACTATGAAGATGAAGAAGTAGATGAAATGTACTAATTTATGGAAGATACCATATAAAGAATGTCAAGAAAATATACTATTCAAGGCTATTGAAATTCGAAACAATGAAAATATATGCTAATTCTGTTTGATAAAGTGTTGTAGGGAGATTTGTATTATGTACCCACTATCAGAGATGTATTAGAATATCAACATTTGCGATACAGAATAATTAGGTATGATTAAGTACACTATATATGTATACTAATTCAAGAACAAAAATGGCATTACACATAATTAAATATATTATAGTCAAACTCCTCAATATTTAAATAATGCATAAACAAAGCGAACAAATGGAAATATCCAGGAGTATATGCAAATAACGACCGTGATTTAGTTATTTACAAATAAAAGCTGAAGATACTCATAAATAAATCTATAAGAATTAAATGAATACAATTTTATATAGATAAACTTCAAAAAATATATACTATATAGTTATTTAAAGAAGAGCTTAAAGTCAAATTGTAAGTACTGGATGCAAATAATTAAATTACAACACAGCATACAAACAGATTGCATATATACTAATGACTACTTCTCAACAAATATTATGAAAGTATCAATATAAGGAATAACAACTGATATTCTAGAACTTTGCTATAAAAGAAGATAATTAAAACCCTCTGAAAGGAAAATTGATGTAAAGGTAGAACATATATTACTATAAATAAGAATATCATAACTAATATGATATAGGAAATATATAATTGCTAAAAGTACAATGCTGATCAATTGATGATGATTTTAAAAAGAGTGGTTACCGTAAAAGAACATATAATATTATAACATCCATTTCCAAAAAAAAACGAAATTCGATAACAGAAGATAATAATGGAAATCCAATTACTGAATAACGTTGTACTTATTATGGTCTGCACATTGCAATTACCTGTATAATCACTCATTACAATACTATCTTGAGATACTTAACGAAGCAGTGAATACTACTTTATGCAATTAACACAAATACCTATATTCGATGTATAAGTTGGACAAGCAATAATTAATCTAAAATTGGAAAATAACTCGAGAATATCGTAGGTGAACTCTTAAAATAACTATGTCATAAAATCTGGAAATTCAAGGAATAACCAATAGTAAGAACTATTTCATCAATAATCCCGTTACCAAAGAAAGGTTATCAAGGAAATACTTTATTATACTACATTTAATCAGTTATACAAGTACGCGTATATTGACTAATTAATTAGTTTAAATTATCCTTTAAATAATCGGGATAAGCAGGATTTATTAAAGTTAGAAATAAGGTAGATTACATCTTCAATTACAGAACATTAATGGACAAATACAGTGACAAAATATTAAGTCAATTAACTTTTTAAGATATCATTCGATAATGTATAAAGGATTATTGCATACCATGACAGCCTTAGTAATAATCATGATTTACATTAAATGATTGAAATACTCTAAGGAAACACTACTAATTCAATGTTTGTGGATACCAAGATGACACCTCCTTACCTATATCTATCGGCTGCAGCCGTGGGTTGGCTGCTATCTACCATCTTATTTAATATGTTCCTATATATAATTAAATACATATATTTATATATATATCACCTACAAAATAATTATAAAAAATATATTATAAAGATTCATTACAAAATATACTTTATTTTTTATATTTATAAAATATTAAATTAATTGCCATTATACAATTATACCCATTAATTAGAACATAATTATATTGAAATATAGATTTTTCATAACTTTTCTCAACTCTATTTCAAGTATCAGCGTGTTAACTTAATAATTAACTTAACACTGAATCAATAATTACAGACAATAACGACATATGTCCTATATATATAATTACATTTAAGATTTACATCGCCAAACTATTGTCGTATTCTTGAATCTATATTGTTAAGTTACCTACATACGGTACCTACATATACACATGCCTACACAGCTACACACTACAGTTAAGCTAACCTGTAGGTAAATCGTCTGTCTGTCACGAGCTTCATCGGCGTCCAACAGCGATGCCAGGAAAACGCTAGAGTTGCGCTTATTGATCACTATACTCGGAGTGATCGAGATCGACGGGATGTCGAACTTTCCGACGGACGGGATCGATACTATCGATTTGTGCGTGTTTGTGCTATCGTGATTAAGTGATAAGTGATTCAGTGATACTTATATACGATTCTGTGACATTCTAAATACGATTTAGTGACACTCTATATACAGTACGATGATACTATGTATTTGTCAGTGGTTGATGACTATAGTTTAATGCGCTGATAGGTAATGTGTATTGTACATTATTAATTAGAGTTGATATACGTAAATATATATCTATTCATGTATACATTACGTGATTTAATATAGCTTAAAAAAAAGGCTCACAAAATAAAAAATAACTCGTGATTCTAGATATTTCCGATAAATAAAAAGGGGATATCATGTGAATAACAAGTAGAACTACGAATAACTAAAACGTGTAAACAAAATAGTAAATACTAAATCTGTTCAAAACAACATTCAATTTGTTACTAGATTTATAATTTTAGAAATAAATTTACTATTATAAATACATTTTTTTTCTAATAAGTATATTATTTAATATTCATTAATTTTGTATTATATTAAGATTATTAAATAAACTTTAATCTGAATGTAAGTTTGAAAAAATGTACACATTTACAGACTAAAATTTAAATTATTCTGTAAATACAAATATTATAAGTTATTATTATAATATATATACCCTATTAGTCTTAAGTATACTATTTAATTACATAATATATAATATCAAATAGTAGGTACTGCATTAATAACATATACTAGTTGATTAGTTTATTATAAATATTATTATTTTTCTAATTCTAGGATATCACCATATAAATATAATCAGATTTATAGAAATTGTTTATATCATTTAAATTATAAATACAAATTGTCATAAAATAGAATAATAGTGTATTCCTATTATAATATACAATATAGAAATAGTACTATACTATGATATATCACCTATACATCGGATTTACACTGCAACATGGCACTGGATTACCGGATGATTAGTCTAAAATATCTAAAATATTCGTTCACCTGTAAGAAATAAAATAACCTTGATCTTATTGATCTTGAAATGATATTATTGAATATATTAATATACTATTATGTAGTCATTAAATATTAAAAGAAAATATTGCAACTATGGAGATTATAAAGTATACTTATATAGTATATTATAAAGTGTACATATATTTATAATTCATTTTTGCGAGTTAATGCACCTATCCTTACGGGATGCATATATATATTCTAATAAATTTCGCGATGAATAATCCATTAATTAATAACAATAGGCAACCTACTTTGGCAATACTTTCATTTATTCGGGGTCGGTCTTATCCAAATAATTTAATAATGTAAAATTTCCTTTGGAGTATCCCTTATACTATTTGGCAGTATTATTTCTCTATTAAATATACTATCTCATCTATAGATTTGTGTACAGATTACATATATTCTTATATGCTTCCTAAACGCAATAACAGAATAATTTAGAGATTGTTCCATTAGTAAATACACACACATATATATTCTTAAATATTAAAAATATGTATGTTTACTTATTTATTTATAACTATCACATCACATGAACATAATACAATTAAATCCACTTAAATAATGACAATGTTCTAGGTAAGCATATATACTAAATATTATCGGAAGTAATTGGAAATATGAATGGAACATAATATATGTAATTAGAATTATATCTCTAATTATATCTAGAGTTCTAATTCGAAATCCGATCAAAACATTCGATAATATATTGTATACAACGCTAATGTGAATACCCCAAGTGACTATAATGCATGTGAATACCCCGTGTGCTTATAGTGAACGGAGTCTTATATATGTGTTAATAGTTCTAATCAGATTTATATTTAGATTTAATAGGTTTATTTACTAGATTTTTATAAAAATTGAATATTATAATTTTTAAAAAGCTTAATATAATAATTAAAAAAATAAATAAAATGATCACCTTCTTCAAAGGCTATCTTTCCATAAATTGTATATGCACATCATATGTATACAGAGATACGCATAATAATACCTCTCAAATCCTTGGTAGATTCCGATAGCCCTAGCTCGTTGTCTGGGGGCCGGGGTATGCTCAACGTTCTTCATTCTTTGATTCTTCTTCTTCTCAATGTCTCGTTTGGTTTTCTCCAATCTCTCGTATCGTTTCTTAATCAACTGGTGATTGGTCGATAGTTTTGTTGTTAATTATATATGTATTATTTGCTATATATACACACTTATATATATATATATACAAATATATATATATATATATATATATATATATATATATATTAATTTATAAATAAATATAGATTTAAAAAATTTAAATATAACTAAAAGTTAAGTTATCAAACTTCCTTATGCACAATACATAATAACTAGGATTATCTATTTAATATATATATATATATATATATATATATATATATATTAAATTATGTATACATACTGTATAGTAAACAGTGTATACAGTGGTCCCTTTATATACCACTAGCAGATGACCAACCTCTTTGGGCGGAATATCAAGAATGTCGGTATATCAAATATAACAACAATTACAATTCTTAAAGACAATAAGAAACCATGTTTATATGTGTTATACATCAGACAAGTTTGATAAAAAAAGTCAAATGATGTTTTTCAAATTTATTAACATGTAATAATATGTATAAACACATATCAGTGGTAATACTATTGACTTGCTAACTATTCCCCCTGTTTCAGCTATTATTTCAAAACCCACTCAAGGTATTCTCATTTCTGGCCATTATGTTATTTATTTTGATATACTTGTCTTACCTATTATATTTAGTGGCCATATAAAACACTACAGAAACATTAAAAAAAGTAATCTACAATTGTTCATCAATTCTGTATATTATTATATATCTTTTCATAATACATTTTTAGCGAATTACATATATTATGATAATTTTAATGACACATTACGATATTCTCTTGATGCACATTCACCTTTAATAATTAGTACCAAGACATACGGTGGTCATTCTCCTTGGTTTAACAATTACCTTGTTCTTCTAAGGAGAAAACTTCGCTACCATCAAACGAAGCAAATATTTTAATTATCTTGAATCTATCAACAATTTAAGATCTTTATACAGGAAAAAGTAATCATAGGCAAAATCTTCCTTCTATACTGATAAACTTAATAAGTATGGCACTTCTTCCAAATAAGCTTTTAAATTAACTTTTTCTCTAATTGGTAAAAATCAGAATAAAAAACTACCAGATGGTTCTGATGATAATATTTGTTCTTTATTTGTTGACTTTATTCAAAATAAGTAGAAGATCTTCCTGTAGTAGATTATATTTATACTGAAAGTCCACCCTTTTTCTCTGATACTTACTGTTCTTATTTTACTTTACCCACTTATTCTATTGTCCTTTCTCTCATGTCTTATTTGAAATCCAATTCCCCACTTGACCATTTTCCTCTCAATTTACTTCGTATATTATCTCCCTATATAATTGATATGATTAATGGTATAATTTGTTTATTTTTATCTTCATCCATTGTTCCACAATTAATTTTTAAGACTATGGAATGCATAGTTGCGCGTCAGCTTATTGATTATATAATACTGAACTATATTGTGGATTGCTTTCATAGTGAATACCTTAGCAAATGTAGTACAGAAACTGCCCTAAACATTGTGTTTAACGATAGTATACTATCTATGGATAATAAGGCCTCTTGTTATTTGGTTCTTCTTGATATAGCTAGTGCCTTTGATACGTTAAATCATAGGATTCTTTCTTACCGTCTACGTGAAATAGGTATTTATGGACAAGTTAACAACTGGTTGATGTCACTTGTATATAATAGAATATCTTCGGTAAAGATCAAGTAATCTTTGTCAGCTCTATTTGATTACATTCATGGCATTCCTCAAGGATCAGTACTAGGTCCTATTCTTTTTATTTTATATATTCTTCGAATTAATTTTATTTTTTTTAAATACCAATTTATTCGTTATCACCTCTTTGCCGATGACATACAAATGTATACGTTTTTTCCACCTTTTTCTGATATTGACATAATTCAACTTTCAATTGCTAACTGTATTAATAATTTGATCTCTTGGGTTTCCTGTAATTCTCTCTCATTACATATTACTAAAACTGATAGTATTATACTTTCTATATCTCTTTCTTCAATTACTCTCACTCATCCATTCCCATCTCATTTCCTCAAACACAATCACTCCTCTAGATTTTACTATAAATAATTCATTTGATTATTCAGTAAACATATCAAATAATCTCCGGCGGACAGTGTCCGCACTGCTAATTATGTCCTGTATAATATAGGCAAGGATCGTTCTAACCTAACATTTACTTAAACTAAATCATTATTACATTCACTAGTATTTAGTAGACTTAGATATTGAAATTCGCTTTATATTAACATTCCGCAAAAATTGATAACAAATTCGATTCAATACAACATAGAGCGGTATAACAATATAACATAATTGGTTGAGGTATATGTTTCATCTTCTGTGAATTACTCACAAAGCGATATATATGGGAGTTTCGGAATATTATTCAAATAGAGTCAGAATTCGAGCAACTACTCGTCCGAGTCGTAAATGTGTGCTGATAAACTCGCTGTGCCGTTTATCTCATCTATGTATGCATATATTGTTTTCACTGTTGCTGCTCCGAAGTACTTGAACATTCTTCCCGATGATTTACGGACAATATATTATTTTATTATCTTTAAATGTCGACTATATTCATATATGTTATCATTATAATGTCTACTTTTAAAATTTATTATTATTCATGTATTTATTTTTTCATTTGTTTTATTATTTCAAACGTTTATCGTTTTCATTAAGCCAATAAACCTTTATATTATTTATTATTATATAAATTCTATAATACTATAGGTTAATACCTACTAATATAAACTATAATAATTAACTCAAAAGTTATACATATATTAATGCTGGATAAAAAGTATTCATTTATGTTTGTCTATTAGTTGTATGTATTATTAGTAGTAAACAATGTTTCTAATAATGTTTATCATCAGAGTTATTACTATATTTTTTCAATAAGGGTAGGTAAGTTACTTAAGTTACCTATACCTATCAAGTTTTGCAATACATTCTAGCTCATTTCGATGATCTATCCAATATTTTCTAACAAATACCATCACTATCACCATAACAAATATGACATTTTATATCATAGCGTTTCTTAAAGTTACTAATCATCCGTTAAATAGGAAACATATTCTTACTTCCTAATTCCTGTTTTAATTTTGATAAAATCATTAGTTATTTTTTATAGTTTGTACGTTTGTACGTAGGTACCCTACACCAAATTTGCTTACACAACTTGCGCCATTTAATTATTATATTAATCTACAGTCTATTCTAATTATGCACGACATGCTTTGCATGTTTGATACTTTTATTTTATTTCCTTCCCAAAATATCCATGTTCATTAATTTATATTTATATTTTAATATATCTTTAATATTTAATATATTCCCATGTTTAATAGTTTGATCTAATTTTACATTAAAAGTATCAGCAATTATTTTATATATTTAATCTGTATGTACTTTATGTATTACTAGTTCATAACATTAAATACAATCCTTTTTATTTTCTACTGTTAGAACGTTAGGTTTTATTTACATAGATATAATTATTGATGATAATTGTTTAATATATTGTTTTAATTGTAAACAATAGTCAATTATATTTATATATAACTATTTTAACGGATTTACATCCAATGTTATTATTTGTATAATATATACCTATCATAATTAGTTATTGACTTATAGAAGACTATGTAAATGAATGTAGTGTTAATCTAGTATATGAGCTATATATCAATCAAAATTCTAAATTCTACACCTCGGCGTGGCATATCCCGATATCGAACTAATCTTAATTGCAATTAAACAAAATCTAGGCGTTACATTTATTCATATACATTTAGTGTTGTAAAATTTATTTAATATTATCTTTTTTAATAAAATCAAATACCTGTGACATTACAATAAACAAAGTTTCGTTATATGGAGGGTAGTTTTATAGGTTAATTTAATACGTTCCAGCTCTATATTTTATAGTTAGAATTATTAGTCTAGAATTATAATTGATGTTATATTAAGGGTGGTGGTATTTCAATGAGCGTATATCATGGTTACACTTTATACACTTACACACATATACATATATATATATATATATATATATATATATATATATATATATATATGGTTCAAGCCACGTCCGGACCAATAAAATATGTCTTAAAATAATATATAGAAATTATCTTATATAATTGTGTATACATAAATGATCGGCTCCCCTTTAATGGATGCCTTAACATGAGAGCGGCTTCAAAAGTATATTAGAGAAATTTGGTTATAAGTGAACACTACATCTAAGTTACTGGATAGGATGAAAGAACTCCACCACAATAACAATAATAATATTATTAGTAATGTTTACCTTTTGTTGATCATTCAGAACTAGTCTCGACATCTTTCTTTCAAGTTCTATATCTCGGCATACGTGAATCAAACGTACCCCTTCCTTGTATATATATAAATTGTATATATATATATATATATATATATATATATATATATTATGACAATTTATGATTTATGTATGCATGCAATATTAATTTAGTTAATTCGATATCATTATTTAAACATGTGATATATTCGGAAGACAAATAAATATTATATATATATATATACATATATAATATAATAAATAGTAGTTTTATCACATGGGAATATCGTATATAAATATCAATATCATACTTTTATAATTGTATTATTAAATAACATGAATACTGTAGTATCACATGTACCTACACCGAGATCACGCACTAACTTTAATATTGATAGCCCTCAAATGTCGTAATGATAGTCTGCTAAATAACCGATCTATAATGTTCTTAGTTTCTACTTGTTCCGCATCGTAATCCATATTTGTTTGAGTTTAATTTAGAGAGGGGTACACTTATTTGAGCGTGGCTATACTTAACCGGATGCTAAATCTAAGTATATATATATATATATATATATATATATATATATATATATATATATATACTTTAAATACACATATATGTGTATTGTTATATTTAGCCTTATATATTGTACACTATACAAAATTATAATTTTTAACTAATACTGCTCAACTGCCAAACTATAAATAAACTATTTTACAAAGATCATAGAAATATCGATCGACTAGCGATCGAATGTTGTTGATGTATGTATCGATGACACGCAATTCCTCGATTAACGATCTTAATTACGCGTAGTTTTACGTATACGATTACATTAATATATGCACCAGTGATCGAGTGAACGATATTCATTCTAGAAATATAATAAAATATAAAGGAACGGTTAACATTGTAATTAAATTATAATATATAAGTAAAAGAATAGTCATTTTACTTATAGTATATCCTATTTGAGTATGAAGAAAACAATATAATATAAAATATTTTGCATAACTATCAACTCGTCCTATAAGTATATGTACTCCGTGTATTCCTCACGAATATATCCTTACGCAGGCTAGGCGTAAGCGGTTGACATGAGGTAATACGCATACATTTATGCATTAAGAGCAATGCGCCGATAAAATCAACGCGATCTATTAAAAAGCGCGCAAAAAATATTGAAATTTCATTCGATTAATTAACAATAAAATCGATTAATTAAAAAAATTAAATTAATTAAAAACATAACGTACCGAGCTATCGACAAAAGTTAACCATTAATTGAAAAACCTCGAACACGACCACTCCGTTCCAATAACCCCTCCGAAACACCCCTCAACCCCACAACCCCACAAACAAGATGTCGTCGGCCAACAAGTCCGAACTGATAGTGCAAGCGGCCGGAATAGCCGTCGCCGTCATAATGTCCGAGTTCCTGAACGCCATCTACCGGAGCCAATCGCTGCCCCGTATCCTACGAACCGGAACCGGAGAAGCGCCCTTCTCCATCATGTTCATGGTGCTCGCCTGCTACTTCAACGACACGTTCCTGCCGTTCAAAACGCACGCGGACATCCTATCCGTATTGAAGGCCACAGCCGTAATTGCGTCCGTTGTGATTCTGCTCGAGGGGCATCGAACCGTCCGCTACAGCGATGACATCATCCGAATGATGCCCGAGTTCATCTACCTATTGTTGCTGTGCTTCTGTATGACGATAGGACCGTACATGGGTGACGTCATCCTCAAGATCATAACCTAGCCTAGGCTGTTACGCACGATGATGAATATAGGCGTGCATTTGTTACTAATAAATGCATAAAACGAATTTATTCTATATTTATATATATTTAACTATTATATAAATATACATATATACATATACATATATATATATACATTTATATTATATGCCCGAATGTACACATATTAATTCGCCAACATGTACAGTGTATGTGTACATATATTGGTATGTATACATTGTATACATACGTTGTGTACATTTGTGTACATTGTACAGTGTACAATGTACAATATACAGTGTACAGTGTACAATGTACAGTTTACAATGTACACCAATGTACACCACGTATACAGTGTACACATTACACATAGCAATATGTACAATGTGTACACTGTATACACAATGTATACACGCATACCAATATGTCCACATGTATACACATACCTTTGTCCACATAAACCCATGTCATCAAATGTACACGTATACAGTATACATTCGCCTGTTAATATGTAATAGCTATTACTAGGAATTTATCCTAGGATTCAAACTACGCAGACTATTAATGCGTCACCACAGTATGTGACATATAATGTGTACTATGTATACAATGTATACAATGTATACAGTGTATACAATGTATACAGTATACAGTGTATATCAACCCTCTTTAGTATATGCTGCATACATAATGTATGATTGCATAGTGTATCCCGTGTAGGTAGTGTGTATGATCGGATAATGTAACCTGTATAGATGGTGTGCCCTATATATACACGTAGTTTATAGTATATATATATATATATATATATGCTGACGTAAACACAACTGTACGTCACCATAGTTACTGCAATAACTATACATTCATTCCTAGTACATCTTCCCAATACTTATGCACCCCTATAGGAGTGTATAAGTGTACGAGCATATCTATTTATAGAGATATGAGAGATGGTAGTAGTCAGCCTTACCGTCAATCACTTACCGTGACGTCAGAGTGACATACCGATGAGTCACTATCGTTAGTGACGTCATCAATACACTAGCCGAGGTAGAACTAGTCTATAGTAACACTCCCCTGTATAGTGTTATACACATGTCAGCCTTTCTATGTATTATCGGGTTCCGTTGTTCTAGCTGATTATAGATTACTATTATTGTATGTCGGTTGTCCTATACGATATATACATCAATGTTATGTTCTGATACTAGCTACAATGTAATCATATGTTAATTATGTATACTTATATATCTATATATATATATATATATATATATACAAATAAGTTACTAAATGTATCTCCATAATACCCATAATGTAATGTAATTTAGATTATTCGTTTTTAGTATGTTTATTTACGCAACATTATGTTATTAAATAATAAACATTACAATAATTTTATTTAATAATAAAATTAATAACATTTATATCGAATGTATGTATAACTAGCTGGCTACGTAGCGGCGTTGCCCGGGTATAATAGTAAATAATCGTTAGCTTTAATTGTTCGTTTATTGCCATTCACGAATGCATTAATTAAAGTAAAGTGAATATAACTACATGTTTACGAAACACCTCACATTCGCATATATTTTATGTGTGAAACATTTTATTCTAAAATCAAAAGATTTCCCGATAGAGGAAATAGTTCTAAAAGGACAGTTTTACGTAATTATGATCGGTGTAGAAGTGGAAATCAAAAAAGTCACACGAATGACAATACTATAGTATACTGTCCTAGAGAATGAATAGATACTTATATTTTATAAATCCGTCCAGCCGTTTTCTTAAACATAGAACGCATATATATAAATAAATAAATACATTTTTTTTATATGTATTGATGAAGATGTTTATTCCAACACCGTGAATATACTATTACATCACATATTACATCACCTATTACATCACATATTACATCACTTATTACATCACCTATTACATCACCTATATACTGGTTATATTGACCATTATAGTCTAGTATACTATAAGCTATAATGGTTAACACATGACTATATCGTTTCAATACATACATATAGTATACTTCAGTTGATTGAAAGTCGGCTACTAATGTCAGAAGCTTACTCTTTAATTCATAATACTATGAATAGTATATGTAATATAACTAATAACATATACTATACGTAGTTTTACAGTCGTTATTACCATGACTCGTAATTTAAGATAATCAAAGCTACGAGGGGGGGTTGTATACTATAGTATACTGTTATAGTATACTGTTATAGTTGTATACCAGTCTGCGCATGCGTACATGTTGTCTTAATACACATTCGTATTATGTATGCACACCTATGTCCATATTGACCGGAAGTTGTGATTTATTACGATTTATTACGATATGGGTCACATGATCAGAGATGATTACCATATATACCCCTGCACCCCTATATAATACTTACTATAATATAAGTATAGTGCCAGTGTTGGGTGTAGGTTATTATTGATAACAAGGAGGGGCTTCTGTGTTATTAATGGTAATAGTAGTGCTGATATTAGTAGTGATAATGATTATGGATACGATAGTGATGGTAGTGGTGCTGGTGTTTGTAATGACATCAAATCCATTAGTGGTAGAAGTAGTACTGACGTGGTAGTAGTGGCAATAATACTATTAGTGTTAGAGGGTTAGTTACGTTATTAGTTGTGATGGTAATGAAGGTGTTAATGGTGGGGGTAATAATCGTGTTGGAATTAGTAGTTGTGGTGGTAGAGATATGAGTTGTATAGTAATAGTGGTAGTGGTAGTGGTAGTGGTAGTGGTAGTGGTAGTGATGATTGTAGTGGTAGGTTATATTATATTGTAGTGATAGCCTACTAATATTAATAGTAGTTGTAATATATAGTAGTAGTTATGGTAATGATCATGTGATGATAGGTTGTAATAGTGGTAGTGGTAGTAGTTATAGTTATAGTAGCAGTTGGAGTGTTAGTGATAGTAGTAGTTGTAGTGGCAGAAGTAATGTTAGTGGTAGTAGTAGTAGTAGTCAGTAGTAGTAGTAATGTTAGTGATAGTGGTAGTAATGCTATTAGTGATGATGTTAGTATATTAAGTATGATGATAGTAGTGATGTTATTGTTGAAAGTGTTGGTATTATTAAAGTTAAAGTTTTTAAATGTTAGTATAGAATGACATTTACGCATATTTACAATATTGGCCGCAATAATAGTATTATTGTATGATGTAGATATTAATGAGATTTACAATGAATATCGATAACATAATATTAATCATTAATCTTTAAATGCAATATTACACGAGGATAGGATAATATAGTAAACTAACTGTTATTTATAGAGAAACTTGTATAATAAAATAATTTTTAGTAAAATAAAATTATATTAAAAACACGAAATATATATATATATATATGAAACAAAGTTGATTGTTGGTATATATTAAGAAAATATCTACGAATTGCAATATCGAATGACTCAATCTCACCGGTCGACGTTCATTGTATAGGACAATAAGAAATAAAATACGAAGAATAACAGGAACTAACATACGATAAAACATATACAAATATAGAAATATATAAATGAGGTTTATACAGGTATATATAATCAACCAAGCGTGAAGCCTAAGACAATTTATGTTTGCAAATATATTGATTATGATATGTAATATCAAGAATATTAATTTGAATTAAATTCAATATAAGTTAATAATACATTATTCGATATTCCTGCAGATTTCATTTATAATACACACATATATATATATATATATATATATATATACATATATTAACAGGAACAACGTAAATAATACAATTAAATAATTAAACAATGAAGTAAGATACATGATTATATTTATAATCTAATTGTTGTTATATAATTATTAACATCTAAATAATAATTCCTATTATATTAATAAATATTATTATAATAACTGTAAAACGTTTTAATTTCTTTAATTTTTTAATTTCGTATTATTCTTTGTTTATTTCTATAACGTATATTATCGTTAGCAAATATCTATACTTTATACTTTCGATTATATTTTCGGCTATGTATTTGCTTAAATAAAGTATCAATCAATCAATCAATATACCAAAATTAATATTTTATGAGTTTAAAAATATTAAAGTTTAAAAATACTTCATAATATTGCTTACATTATTTGATAGTATTTACTAATGAACAGAACGGAAAATAATGGTAATTTAAAAGGAAAGCCTAATCTATATGTTGTGATAGGTGGGTTTAACTATAGTGATGTATTCATATTATAAAATATATGTTACCATATGAATCACTATTCTATATATAGACCATGAGCTGTATTCGGGTTTACGTTTATTTTTCAGTTATGTTATCTAGCGCATAATTAAATATAGAATAATTAAATGTACTGTCAGTATATACATTACTATATTATAACTTATAATTTATGATAATAATAATTGATAATATTATAGATGTATTTGTTATATTAAATACATTGAGGAATATTATAATTCACTATTTGTCAATCGAATATATATATATATATATATATATATATATATATATATATATGTATATATATACACATAGTAGCATATTCTATATAGTACAAAGATAAAGATAATTTGTATTTTAAAGATTTAAAAGATTTTTAATTTCAATGATTTCCTCCGATGACGATACGAATAACAATCGCTATAGCGATGTCTATAGACACGTTTGCGACGCCCGCATGTCACGAAAACCACGCCCAGTATACGCCCAGTAGGCGTGACAACTTCAGACGCTCACAGCATGAGTCTCGACGACATATTCGTAGACTTACTGGCATCTTTATCGGTGTGTAGCGTCTTGTTAACGTTGGCGGGCGTCGCGAATACAGGAACGTAGGCGACGTTCAGCTTCGGATCGGCTGCAGCCTCTTCTCCTTCAGTGGCAGACTTCGGTTCGAGGAAGAACTCCGGCGTCTTGAACTGGTTCATCAGCCCGAGACAGTCTATTACTTCGTCGTCCCCGTCTGTTGTGGCGCATCTCTCTTTGGTTGCACGGTGTCGCTCCTTACCGGTTCTCCTAATGGTGAAGATAGGTTGATATAGGGTTGAGATAGGGTGGAGGTCCAATTAAAAGATTTAATTAATTAAAGTTATAATTTTATTGTTGAAATGGTGCTAATTAGTAATATATATATAGATTATTTTAATATAGTATTTTTAAATTCGCTTCTTGGGTGAAAAATGGCTCAACGTTCCAATCTATCATATAAGATAACACAGTAAATACGTAAACTAAAACTATAAATGGATATAATCATAATTATAATATATATATATATATATATATATATATATATATATATATATATATATACATTTATATAATTATAATAAATATATAACTATATATATCATGTTTAGAGTAAATCAGTATTAATGTGTAACTTTAGCATACTATCATATGGTTTAAAATTATGTTTTAGTTATATTTAATTGTTACTGTATATACATACTTTAATACATCTAACTAAGTAAATATTACAATTCTACTATAAATCCGTAAGTATCAACATTTTTATTGCGTACATAAACATAATCTATATATAATAATATATTAAAATATATATTATAATTGGTCAACGCACAAACTTTTTATTTTTCTTAGTCCCTTTCTTTTTATGTTGTTTGCCGCTAAATAAAGACTCTTCGAAAGAAGATTCGCTTTCGCAGGGTAGAACTTTCAGCTCTTTGTAATTCTGATCTTGCACGTCTTGCTGCTCCAAGTGTTGGATGATGTCTTTTTCCATTCTAGAGTGGCCACTGTCGATCACAAATATATATATATATATATATATATATATATATATACATATAAATTAAACACACTTACATGTAGTGATATGATATGATATGATATGATATGATATGATATATATGATATATATATATATATATATATATAGTATTATATTCAGATTAGGATACAAATATTTAAGAAGATAAGAAATTATTAAATATATTCAGTATATTATCAAATTATTAATAAAAATAATACTATTAAGACATCGAGTTTACACAACTAACTAATTAAGATAGTAAAACTAATACAACATTATATATTAAGTATGTGATCGTTATTACATGGTTACAGTTAAGGTAATACATACATTTAAAGTAAGGCTTCTATAATAAATTATTTTTCAAATTTTTTATAAATATTATTAATATTATTTATAATTTCAGAAATTTTCAAATTATTATATTAAATATAATGTACAGTAATATAACATGTTAAATATGCTAGCCTGTAGACTACTATATGAACTACTATAGTAACTACTATACCAACTAATATAGTAACCAATATAGTATACTATAGTTGCTATAGTATCTACTATAGTAGTTGCTATAGTAGTTACTACACTTAATTAGTAAGTTAATTAATTTTACTCAGATAGATTATTTTCTATACCTACGTGTATTACAAAAACAAGTTTAGATTCGCATAGTATAGATTATGTTCTAACGTTACTAGTGTATATATAGTTAAGTACACACGTGTAACTGGAGTTATTATCCGAATAGGAGTATTCTTCTTTATGATTGTTTAAATAATGATTATATTGAATACATTCTGTAGAAATTATTAACTTTTTTCAATATACTGGTTCGGATATAACACATATATATATATAAGGTCAAATCTTAAATCTTAATAAGTCATGTACGGATAAGTAGGACATATTAAGCTGGTATATTTGAATTGCTATTTAGTTCCATGTTAAATTAATCGGATAAGTCAGATTGAAAAGTCGGAATTTTCGATAAGTCGGAAATATATTATAGTTAATATGATTTGTATACTGGATAAGTCAGAATTTTTATAAATTTTCAGAAATATTTACTTTGAATAATATATGTTACAGTTATGAAGCATACTACTATTGTAATAAAAATTGTATCAAATTGTAATGGGTCTACTTGTTACTTGGAAATCTATTTATATAAATATATTAGAATATATGTTTAATATATTATAATATTAGTCATAGACTAGTAGATATATTAGACATTACGGTATTCTGAAATACGTCTAATTATGAGCTATATGTAAATGTAGTTGATATACTAAGATAAACATCTAAAAGTCAGCGCCATTGAGTTAAAATGCATTTGAGCTCAAATGTATATCATTATTTATTTTATTTTATCTGTAATATTATATCTTTCAAAATAATAATTATTAATTAATTTGTACTAAAATAATATAATTATAAACAACAAAATTAATAAATATACTAATACAAGAATACCAAGAGGAATTCAATATAAAAGTATGATGACAACTTTTCTAAGGTAAGTTATGATGTAATATGGCATACATAACCATTTATAATTATACATATCTAATACTTATAATTGATTGTTTAAATTTAATTATTTATGGGATTTGAACATGGTGATATCATTTTAAATAATAATGAAGAGATATTAATATGGCTGCATTGATGATCTTAATAAAAACAAGATTATGATATCCATGTAATACTCTATTTAAAAGTATACAGATTGTTTACGATATATTTAATATAGCCTATGCGTCTCTAAATATAAAGTCAATTTAACAAATTTACCTACTGAACGAATGTTATATCAGCAAATAATGTAGAATATATTTATAAAATGACAAAGAATTATTGGAAATTTATCTAATGTGAGCATATTGTCAAGTCGATGATAAAGAAAGTATTATTAGTATTTATTAAACAATTATATATTATTAAAAAATGATAGAACATTAAAATATTATTAATTACTGGATTTGTTGATACTATGTATTTTATATATTATATTTAATACTAAAATTATTAAAAATAAAATAAGAATTAATATTTGAATTAATATAGTATCTAAAATATGAAAGTACTTTTTTATACGAATTATAAATATTATCTTAAAAACACTATATTAAATATTAATTATCATATTTATAAACTATATGCATAAATTTAATTATTTATAATTATAATTAAATAAATTTAACAAGATAAAATATTTAAATTTTGAATAGAATTTGACAATATTTACCAACGATTATAATAATTAATTATAGTTTTATAAAATAAATACATGTAAAATATGATATAATAAGTTAATATACTGAATTAATAGTTAGTATTATCAAATAATCTTTAACATATATTAATTAGTGTTATTTTCTTAGTAAATGTTTTCAATAACATATTAATAGAAAAAGTCAATACAAATTAAAATTGAGCAAAATTAAAATTATGTCTCAAGGACTAGGACATTACAGATATATTATAAAAGAATAAAGGTATGGAAATATGGAACTAATTATATAATAAAAGACAATCGCTTTAAATCATAAATTATTTATTACAATGATACATTTTTATGATAAATTTAACTAGATTATGTTAAGCTTTAAAGCCGTGTATATCACTTTCTAGTGTAATTTAATTTAAATATATTAATAAATAGATCATATAAAATTAACCAGCCTAATATATTTTAATATAAATTCAAATATAATAAAAAGGATGTTAACTAAAAATCAATATTCATAACAAAATAATTCTATATTTGTAAATAGATTTTTCTAGCTGAATTTTGTATTTAATCATGTGATAAAAGTAAACGATTTCCTCACGTACTTATAAATACGAGAAATTCACATGATATTATAGTTTTAACAATACATGTATCACTTGGGTATATATATAATATTTCGCGGCAATAATGCACCGTATACTTACTATTTCCTTCGACAGCACACTTTATTGCAGTAGATCAGCAGACAGACAACCATAAGAAACACCAGGATCATTATCACGAACCGTGTGACGTCATGTATGACGGCAAACTCCATCATCGCTTCTGTAGGAGGAGAGCATGTTACGTAATGGGTTATGTAACGAGGTATTACGTAATTATTGTTAAATACTATAGCACAGTTTCTACATTGTATATATATATATATTAGTGATTTAAATGATTCTCAAATATAAAGCATGATGTAGTCTCAGTCTCAGTTACCTAAAGTCTCAACTCGGACCGTTCTCGTTTTCTTAGAGTATTTGATCGGCTAGGGCTATTTTGGCTACAACAAGCTCGCCATCATTTACATCACTAATATATATATATATATATACTAGCCGTTTTGGCCCGGTGTATGTGCGGATAGTTGAGAATTATGAGTTATTATTAGAAAATTGCATGATCTATGTGTATTTTAGAAATAAGAAATATATTATTTATTTTATTTAAATTAATTTATAAAAAATAAATATTGAGAAATTAATATAATATACATAACAAATGGGAGTTAGCCCTATCTGAATTAGCCCTATCGGAGTTAGCTCTATCTGAATTAGCTCTATCTAAGTTAGCACTATCGGAGTTAGCCCTATCTGAATTAGCCCTATCTGAGTTAGCCCTATCGGAGTTAGCCCTATCTGAATTATCCTTATCGGAGTTAGCCCTATCTGAATTAGCCCTATCGGAGTTACCTTATCTGAATTAGCCCTATCTGAATTAGCCCTATCTGAATTAACCCTATCTGAATTAGCCCTATCGGAGTTAGCCCTATCTGAATCAGCTCTATCGGAGTTAGCCCTATCTGAATTAGCCCTATCGGAGTTAGCCCTATCTGAGTTAGCCCTATCTGAGTTAGCCTTATCGGAGTTAGCCCTATCCGAATTAGCCCTATCAGAGTTAACTCTATCTGAATTAGCCCTATCGGAGTTAGCCCTATCCGAATTAGCCCTATCAGAGTTAACTCTATCTGAATTAGCCCTATCGTAGTTAGCCCTATCTGAATCAGCTCTATCGGAGTTAGCCCTATCTGAATTAGCCCTATCGGAGTTAGCCCTATCTGAGTTAGCCCTATCTGAGTTAGCCCTATCGGAGTTAGCCCTATCCGAATTAGCCCTATCAGAGTTAACTCTATCTGAATTAGCCCTATCGGAGTTAGCCCTATCCGAATTAGCCCTATCAGAGTTAACTCTATCTGGATTAGCCCTATCGTAGTTATCCCTATCTGAGTTAGCTCTATCTGAATTAGCCATATCGGAGTTAGCACTATCTGAATTAGCCCTATCGGAGTTAGCTCTATCTGAATTAGCCATATCGAAGTTAGCCATATCGGAGTTAGCCCTATCTGAGTTAACTCTATCTGAATTAGCCATATCGGAGTTAGCTCTATCTGAATTAGTCATATAGGAGTTATTCCTATCTGAATTAGCCCTATCGTAGTTAGCCCTACGGAGTTAGGCCTATCTGAATTAGCCATATCGGAGTTAGCCATATCTGAAATAACCCTATCAGAGTTAGCTCTATCTGAATTAGCCCTATCTGAATTAGCCCTATCGGAGTTAGCCCTATCTGAGTTAGCCCTATCTGAGTTAGCCTTATCGGAGTTAGCCCTTACCGAATTAGCCCTATCAGAGTTAACTCTATCTGAATTAGCCCTATCGGAGTTAGCCCTATCCGAATTAGCCCTATCAGAGTTAACTCTATCTGAATTAGCCCTATCGTAGTTAGCCCTATCTGAATCAGCTCTATCGGAGTTAGCCCTATCTGAATTAGCCCTATCGGAGTTAGCCCTATCTGAGTTAGCCCTATCTGAGTTAGCCCTATCGGAGTTAGCCCTATCCGAATTAGCCCTATCAGAGTTAACTCTATCTGAATTAGCCCTATCGGAGTTAGCCCTATCCGAATTAGCCCTATCAGAGTTAACTCTATCTGAATTAGCCCTATCGTAGTTATCCCTATCTGAGTTAGCTCTATCTGAATTAGCCATATCGGAGTTAGCACTATCTGAATTAGCCCTATCGGAGTTAGCTCTATCTGAATTAGCCATATCGAAGTTAGCCATATCGGAGTTAGCCCTATCTGAGTTAACTCTATCTGAATTAGCCATATCGGAGTTAGCTCTATCTGAATTAGCCATATAGGAGTTATTCCTATCTGAATTAGCCCTATCGTAGTTAGCCCTACGGAGTTAGGCCTATCTGAATTAGCCATATCGGAGTTAGCCATATCTGAAATAACCCTATCAGAGTTAGCTCTATCTGAATTAGCCCTATCAGAGTTAGCCATATCGGAGTTAGCATTATATATAGTAAGTACTCCTATAGGAGCACTTCGTCTCTCAATAAAATAAGTTATATATATTCGTATAATAACTGTATAATTATGAAATAAGTTAACATAAATTTAATAAGTCGTACGAAATTACCTCGTACGAGATTACTGGTAACCATGAATCTCATTGGATGAATCTAATGTTATAAAAAGCGCTAATTAATTTGTAATCTTAATTTGTAAATTCACTTTAATATATGAGAACACGGTACAATGTAACATTTTGATAGTGCATATTAAAGAGGACTAAAATATAAGTATAACTGGTGTCTTCCGATCTTGCATTTAATTCTAAAGTTCGTAGCATCGTCGTTTCGCGACAATGCCGCATTGTTATATGTTTGGAGAAATATATATATATATATATATATTTTAAGAACAATAGTTATAAATATTGCACATATTCTTTATGAACTTAAATGTAACGATATCCAGTATCTAAACATTCCTGGTCATAAGTCATACGAGAATATATGCCTGTGCCCACGTAAATGTACTTTAATACACATGTAAAATATAGGCGACGTAGGCGAATGTATGCCTACATACAATGTACATTGTACATACACACTCACACATGAAAATACCATCACACTCTCACACTAAAGGGTGTGCTTTAAGGGTGTCATGTTTGTATTACGATAAGATTGTCAGATGGTCAGATAGACAGATGGACATCTAACAGCTTTCAGCTATACACTCCACACCCGCACACATACACGCACTCTAGTACAGACATACATATACACACACCATCGCGACTAGATTTATACGTACTCATAGGTACGGAAACATACGTACACACATACACACACACACACTCACACATACCATCACACACTCACACATACACACACAATGTGTCACACATACTTACACAAATACACACATACACATACGCACATTCTATACACACTCTAACATACATGCACATACCCACACACTCACACATCCACACACACACACACACACACACACACACACACACATCCACACACACACACACTCACACACACACCTAGACATAAGTACGCTGCTCGCTACCGAGGCATACAAACGCGTGCAGTTCTCCCCGTAATGGCTCGGTTCACAGATACATCCGTACTTATTGTTCAACGTCTCTTCACATGTTCCGTGTATACAGGGGTTAGAGATACAAGCACGGGTCACTGCGTTGTTAAGCATCTCGTAAGGTATATGTGATGATATTTAATAACTGGTTCTAAATGGATTTGTACATAGTTAATAGGTCTCAATCCGAGTAAGACTTAAAATAGGCTCTACTTGGTTTACACCAGTTTTAATTGGATTTACAAATAGTTTAATATATCTTAATTAATCTTAGGAATACTATATTTATTCGAGTTTATATTCTAATAAATTAAACTTAAATAGAATTGGACGACATCTAAATCTGGTTTAAATATATGGTATGAGTATTTACTGTATTTTTATTTAATACTTTAATCAAGTTTAGGTGTAGTTATATATAGGATAACATAGATATAACTACTTGTAACACTTCTCTATCAACTTAAAATATATTAAATATACTCTAAACTATAGTTAACCCTTCTAACTATATTTAACCTTGCCTTTAACGATTTTTAAAGTTTAACATCTAATTGAAAACATGTTAAATTATGATTATTACATAATGAAAACTTTCCTAATGTTATTATTTTATATTTCCATATAGGCTAATAAACTATTTAATGATTTATTTACATACTATAATAGGCATTCAAAGTAATGGTTTTATAGTAATAATTTATTACATTTAATATGGTACATACTATAATATAGTACCAAGTGTGTATGTTATTGAATACCTACAATATTAATAACTTGTTAGTTAATAATTAATTAAATTTATAATTAATTCATAATGTTTAAATTGAATTATTAAGTTATATCATATAAATACAAGAATCTATTACACACAATTATATTAAGATATATATATATATATATATATATATATATCTTAATACAACTTTCTTCTAATACATATTATTATTATTATTATTATATATATATATATAAAACTCAGAAGATATAAATAGTAAATATATGGAATATTATAATTGAATTTGTTGACATCTTCATTATCGTATAATAAATTACATAAAATATGATATACATATATTGTTATTGTTATTGTTATTGTTATTTTTATTTGGTGGAGTCCTTTCATCCCATCCAGGAACTTAGATGAAAATATATATATATATATATATATAATAAAACTAATAGTAATGATATACAGGTTCATTACCATGGTGACCACACTAACACCACGTGACCTAATCCTCAATATCACGTGATGTTAACACGAGGTGTACAACTGTGTTAGAGGTGTACCACGTGCATGTTAAGGTTAGGTTAGGAGGGTTAGCTTTACCATTGAGGATATGTTTGTAATTATGTATTGTGTAATATTTCATGTTTATAATAAATATGATTATTTTTGTGAATAGCATTGAGATTTATATAGTGCGTTAATTGAATATTGATTGATTTTTATGAAACAATATATATATAGACGAATGTGTAAAGCTGAAATAATTGCTAATGATAACATACGGTATTGAAACAAACTAAGAAGAATACAAATTTTAAAATAAAGAATGTACAATTTTACAGTTACATATGTATTTACATATGTGTGTACCATCGATATAAAGAAAGTGATAAGCAATTGAATGCATTGAATGCATTGTATGAATTTGCGATAGAGGCGCTGTAGTCGCATTCCACTACTAAATACCTACTCAATTGTATATTAATATTATTTATTTATACATATATATTGATAATTACTACCAATTTTAATGTACTATCTATACCAAATTAAAATTATATATTTAAAATACATCATATCAACATTCCTCGTAATTTTGTGTATTAGAATTGAAGATATAGTACTATTTAATTGATTTTTATAATCTAAATACATTGATATAGAATATGACTTTGACATATAGAATATGAATAATATCCAATCAAAATCACTGATGCCATTGTGTTAATTTATCGATAAAAGTTCCAATCGCGTATTTATCTTTTACATGCATTGCGTGCGTCAATTGCTTATCAACTTTCTTTCATCGATGGTATTTACATTTGTAATGTTTACGGGTTTACGGTTACAAATCTAAATAGTATAGTTGATTTGAGTTGAAATTGAATTCGTGATACAATTTGTAATGTTTAGAATAATTATATTAATCGTGTTAAGCGTTTGATGAATAATAATTAATTATAATAATATTTATATTTAATGGTGAAATATTTATATAAATTAAAACATAATATTAACTATATATGAAAGAATTGTTAATATTCCATTTAAAATATTTGTTAATAATTGTTTTTTTTTACATAACAATTACTATATTACACTTACAATTACTACAATCACAACTACTATATATAGTTGATTTATTTATAATTTATTCAAGAAAATATAAAGTCGAAATATATAATCGAAAGTAAAAAATATAAATATTTTCTAACGATAACATACGTTATAGAAATAAACAAAGAATAATACGAAATTAAAATATAAAAGAAATTGAACTAACCTACAGTTTATTATAAATAAATCCATAACTTAATATCTTACATATAATAGAATAACATGATGAATATAACTTAACATATAGGCCAGGTATACTGTAAGTATACTGACTTTACACTTTTGTCAAAAGATCAAATTAGTTGATTAAATCTTATATAATCGAATTAATTTGTATAACTCTGTATTATAACAATTTGTGTTATGGATATAGGGGAAAGTAACCGAATACTGACAGTGCCCGAATACGGACACTCTCGGTATCTCAGAAACCATAAATCCAACAACAAAATGTTTAATGAATAAAATATTCATAATTATAAAAATAGTCTAAAATTTTATTTTTTTATTATTCAAAATATTTCTGATATATCCAATAAACTGATTTTTTTATTCCGTTTTTAAATTTATGAAAAAAAATTTCAATTTTAAACCTTCTCAAGAATATACAAATGTATCGATATAAAATATAATACTATATTATTAAAAACTAAAGCATTCTAAAAATTGTATTTTTAATTTCTATATTTTTTATCAAATATTCACTAAGTTATAAGCATATATCTAGATGTCATATAAGTTCCTAATACGGACACTCTAAATGTCTTAATACGGACACCCTATAACCAATCAACGCATAGAATATGAAATATTCTGATTTTCATAAAAATCGCGTGCGTTATAATATTAATACTACCAATAAAGCTAATTCTAATTTTTTTATTATTTAGATACTTAAATTGTATTATTAATTAAAAAATAATAAAAATAAATAAAATATTAACTAATTAAATTACAATATATTTTTCATAAAATTAATTATAAATAATGTAATTGTGATTTTTCTGATTGATTCATCAATAATATATAGTTTATCTAGTGGTATATAGGGTTTCCGTATTATAACACAGGGTGTCCGTATTCGGACATGGGAACCGAATAAGGACACCCCCGTTATCTATGGAATTAAAAGATTAAATAAAATTTTAAAATTACAATAATATCTATAATCATATAATATTAATATATTGTAATTTTTGAATAAAAATAATGAGTCATAAAAAGTTAAGACCATTTATTGTTAAAGTGTCCGTATTAGGTAACTTTCCCCTATTATTTGTATAAATTATTTGTAAAGTATAATACTATAATATTATCCCTAATCTATAATTAACTATTATTATTATTAGTATAATTATTATTATTATTATTATTATTACTATTCCCACATTAAATATTAAGCATTATTAGTTAGCAATGCAAACATTGCATTAACTCAGTTGGTGGAAATAAGATATGCGTCCTCTAACTCTATATAGGTAGTATACTACCTTCTAAGAAAGTATACATTACGTTCACAAAGGTACACTGAAATACCTGCCACTCAATACTCTAGCACCTCCCCCATCTCGACCACTAACTCTAGCACCTTCCTCTCCACTATTACTAACTCTAGCACCTCCCTCTCCACTACTACTAACTCTAGCACCTCCCTCTGCACTACTACTAACTTGAACACCTATCGCCGTAAGAACCATTATAACACTCGCAGATCAGTCTGTGATTCAGAGAGTTACGAGTACAGTTGCCGTGCACACAGTCCAACTGCAAACAGGTCTTATCTACACAGGGGGGGGGGGGGGGGTTATAGTTATGTGAGCATTATAATAATATGTAACTATAATGATAATACTAAATATTCAGTGAAGAATATAGAAACAATAAATATACATTTATCCAATAAACAATATATATATATAAGGTTATTTATAATCTTCATATATGCAGAAATAACTACTAATAATACTAATATAGTCGTACTTTCATTGCAGAGAATCACACTGTATTGAAGATCAACCTAACAAAGTATGTCTCACTAAACTGTTAGTAACAGTCTGAGCGCATACATTTCACAAATAGTATTGAAGACGTATGCTATTGAAATTGAAATTATCTCACATTTAGTTGTAGGCGAGAGTACTCGAATACCGACACCCTAACAATAAATCATCATAACTTTATCATTTCTCAATTAAATATTTCAAAATTTTATTTATAAGTATTAATTAGGCATATACATATAATAGTATATGTATTAGCTATATAGCTATTTTAAAATTGAATTTATTATGTGCAATTGGGGTGCGGGTATTATGAAAATGTATGTTGCTTAGGTAAAAGTTAATAACTTTGTAACAAATTATGAAATGTACAAACTCCGGCACATTGTAAAATAGATCTATACTATTTATTTTAAATATTTAAATGTTATTATAATTACCTACATGTTTAAATTATTGAGAATCGATATTGTACTTCAGAAATTTCATAAATCTAGTTTATATATAACTGAAAAAAATATAAATATTAAAAAAAAAATTATACTTATATGAATTAGAATTATATTGATTAACATATCATAAATTAATTATTTTGTATTGAAATTATATTTTAGGATATCTCAAGGGTGTGGATATTACGTTCATTTCGATATTAGTGCACTCTCCCTACATATCAGTTTACAAAATGATAAATCTCGAATCGTTGCATCGGTTTGAACAGTGATATCGGCTAGCACATGTCCTTTATATCGTGTTAAAAGTTAACTGAAACATTCATATAAGCATACATGCATACACAGTTAGGTAATAACTCTAGTGGAGATATGCCTACATCTTAATGTCACGTGTTAAGATTACCATCACTAACCTGCGCAATTGTTGCGGAGATTTCTATCGTTACAGGTACAGGTTACTCCATCATCCACCTGATCAATGTTAATAGGTCACACACACATATATATATATATATTTTGTTATTGTTATTGTTATTTTTATTTGGTGGATTCTTTTCATCCCATCCAGGAAGTTAGATGAAGTTTTCACTTATAACCATATATGGCTCTAATGTCCCATCGAAGCCGCTCTCATGTTAAGGCATCCATTTTAACGAGAGCCAATCATTAATTTATTAACAATTATATAAGATCACTTCTAAAAAATATTTTAAGACCCATTTTATAAAATTAATTAATGGTCCGGACGAGGCTCGAACCCGTGTCCTACTGCTTGTGTGTCTGACGCCTTAGCCACTGATCCGCAATATATTTATATTGCTATTCTAAATTTGTATTTTATCCATTTATCTTAGATAAGTAAAATATAAATGAATAAATACAACAAAATATATATTTTAGAATAGCTATTATAATATTTTAAGTTGATTAATTATAATATGTATTAAATAAACAATAATGGTCATATATATAATTGAATTTATCTGGAGTAGACAATAATACTAATTATTAAACTAATAATGAATACATTGATACATGCACACGTACATGCACGCGTACATGCACACTTACATGCACACGTACATACATACGTATATGTCATATTACATAGTTAATATGAAGATTTAAATTATACTGACGACAATTAATGAATTCGTGCATATATATATGTGTGCGTGTGTGTGTGCGTGTGTGCGTGTGTGCGTGTGTGTAGCGTACTAACTTTAATCACGCATGATGTTGCATCTATACACCTATCTCTTAATTCTTTTTCATTACACTCTACTGCACCTGATTATTGTCATTGTTTACATATACATACATATATATATATATATATATATATATATATATATATATATATATATATATGTACATACACATATATTTTATGTGATACATTCATCACCCACATATCCTACTTTAAAAGTCTTCGCTTCACTATAAATCACTGTATATCTGTACAGACAATTAACTAGTTACGATTCTGACAAACATTTATAGAAATAAACAGAGGTTAAAGACTAACTACAGGAATCATAATTATTATACACAAATACCTCTATCCGGTCATTAACACACAGACAAATGACTCACTATATCTATTAATAGTCGGATCAGTTAACGCCCACTACTTTTTAAATACCGGAACAAAACTGTCTATATTCATCTTTCTTCTATCTTAAGTGGAAATACATTACTCGACAAAACCCCTTCTGTAAACTTTAAATTACTGGAACAACACTAATATCTGCTATTTGAATACATATATACCTGGCTCAACACAGGTTAAAATGACTGTATATAGTGTAATATACTTTATAAATTCCTGTCAATTTATATAAATAAATAATATTCCACAATTATTATAATACACAACCATAAACAGTTACATACACATATATAAACGTATGAATATATCAACACACACACATGAATAAAGTTGTCTAAATTGCTATCTTTCAGAATGCTGGTTAACTAATGGAGGATTTGTACAGTACACTGTACACTGTACAGTGTACATTTCACCTCTCGATGTACACTGTACAGTGTACAGTGTACATTTCACCTCTCGATGTACACTGTACAGTGTACAGTGTACATCGAGAGGTGAAATAATTTGAATTCTATATATATATATATATATATATTTATATAATGGAATTAAATTATTTGATATCTGTCAACAAGTTAAATTAAGTGTAAATTAATCTAACATAATCCGGCGAATAGTTAATACCGTAACACCACACACATATATCACACACACACACAACACACACACACACACACACACACTATAGTTTGACCTCTAACCTTTGCATACCGGACCTTCGTCGGTGTAGTGACAGGTTTTGTTTTGGAGATAACATTGCTCCTTAGACGTCGTATTGCATAGGTTCTTATCTTGTAACGTTAGTGTATTATTAATGATAGGGCACACACACATATATATATATATGTTATTTGTTTTTTATTATATAATAATTAATACATGTATACCAAGTCAATACTGGAACTATTATTTGACTATTAATAATACCAGTTAATATCAGTTAATATCATTTAATACCAGTTAATACCAGTTATTTAGTGTAGTTATTTACCTACACATTAATCAAATTGTATCTTATTTTGTTTAATCTACTTATCTTTATTATACACATTTATTTTATGCTTGGTTCGGAGTTGTCACTAGGATTTATCGGTAATTACAAATAAGTTCAGCCTCTAATATTATGTTGTTGTTAAAAACTAAATGATAATGCATAACAGTATATGTATAATGTAAATTGGAGTTATACACGAGTTTTACATATATCATAAATATATAAACATATATCACTATTTATTTTGAAAACTAAACAAATATAAGTTCAACATTATTGTATAAAAACTATTTAATTTAGGCTACCTGATTGTATTAATAATAAAGGAAAATCATGATATATTATTGCATAACATATTATATAAGAACGACTAGTAATAATTTGATATGATATAATAATCAGTTTCTAATATGCTATAGTATGATTTTATTAATTATAATATTACAGAAAATATAGTTTATACTTTCAAATAATAATAGTTATTGACTTATTTTTATTTTATTAAATATATTATTGAAAGTATAAATTTAATTATATACTAAAGATAATAAAATTTTGATATTTGATTTTGATTTTCGTTTATTTTTATGGTAACTGTATACGTTTTTATTCCTATACTTTTGTAGTATTGTTTGTTTATTTCAATAACATATGTTAGCACAAATTTATACTTTATACTTGCTATTATATATTTGCTTAAATAAATATCAATAAATGATAAGAGATTACTGAAGTAAATAAATAATAATGGGAAATAAAGATTGTTTAACTATGTTAAAGTTAAAAAGTTTAAAGTCAAATAAAATATAATACATAATACTTAAGGACAATAACATTACTTCGAAGGGGTAGTGATGACCCGGGTGGGGGAGGAGTGATATTGTATGTGATAATGTATGTGTGGAATGTTTTATTTAAAGTTGATTGAATATGGGATGTATACCATTCTATAGAATTGTGTGTAGGATATAGGGTATGCTATGCGCGGTATTATGTATGGTACTATAGCAGGTATAGGGTTATTAGTAATATAGTTATTTAATATTATTATATAAATATAATAATATTATATATATAATAATAATATTAAGTAATATTATTATATAGTTATTAGGTATAGCAGTGCTTTTTATAAAGATTTGAAAGTGGGTGAGAAAATTTGAAAAATAATTATTTTGTTTTCAATTGGATATGAAAAACAATCTAATAAAATACATCTACTGATTCATAATAAATAAATAGGATTATGTTATTGATTACGAAAAAATATAATTGAGTGCGTGTGCAAAAATATAAAAGTGGGGGGGGGACAACAAATAATGGTGGGGGGAAATACCCCATAAAAGTCACTGAATACGATACCGCAGTGTTAGATATAGTTAACCTTGACAAGTGCTGCCAGCATAGTCCGGGTGACATATACACAGGTCACCTTTAGAGAGGCTGCCATCCAGGTAACACACTCCTCCGTTATGGCACGGGTTCTCACATTTAGTAGCGAAACCTGGCGGTAGATAGACACATTAATGTAACCCGCTTATACGGCGCTGGGCACTCTATTCGAGATTGTCAAGGTCACTAGAAATCATTATAATAATAATCATTCGCCATCTCGAATACCACCACTATAGTATATATATATATATATATATATATATATGTGTGTGTGTACAATAATTATATAATGATAAACAAAAGAGGAAAAGGTATACGCGTATATAATTTTGTGAAGTCGATATTATAATTTGCCTCAGCATAGTATGACATTACAGAATATTTAATCAGATAATTATGTTTAACTAATGAGCGTATTTGTTGTATTAACATAATACATAGTGACTGAAGTAGTGCTGGATACCATGTATCAGCCTGGGGACTATAGCTCAATGGAACAAGCAACGGCTAGTAAGCGAGATGTCCTGGTTTCGACTTCGGGCTCGAAGAACTCAATACACGATATATACAAATAAGAGAACAACAAATGTTTACTATATTATTTTGTCATGGGCCCATCACAGTTATTTATAACATGTATAAGTCTGCGACTTATTGATGAATCCATTTTATCCGCTATTTGTTTTGTATTTAATATATATATATATAATATATGGTTCCAATAAATAAATATTAGTATTATATTATTATTATTATTAAAAATGAAGAACATTAAATTATTAGATATCCTCATATCCTCGGCATGATTATAATAATGTATAGCAGATAGAATTCGCATGTCTGCTTTTTATACGAGAATTATTGATGCCACCAAAAATTGTTCATATTATAGGTTAAAGTAACCAATTCTAGATAATACTAGAGCATTAGAAATTTTTTTAGTGATAAATTTAGAGAAATATTTTCAAATATTTCTGGTCTAAGTAAATGGTAGTTTTTCAGCCTTTGATATAGTATTCATATGAGTGCTAACAAGATAAATAACTGTTGACAATTATGCCGATATTACGAACTAAATCAGAAGGTTATATATTATTTTAACAACAATGATCATAGATGAACAAAGAGTTGGTATACCTTATATAATTCGACGTATTAACCATAAGTACAGTCTACGAGTGCATAGTAGATAGATAGATAGATAGATCAAAAGTTTATTGAATTACTGGTTATATATAAAGAAAGTTATAATTATATATAAACATATAATTATATAACATATATAAACAAAATATATATATGTGATAACAGTAAGACAAAACGACACGATACAAAAAAACAAGAAATAAACGGAGAAGTAAAATAAAAATAAAACATTGGATTATACGAGCCGTATAGTTAGACGAATTAGTGGGAGGTTTAATGATAAACTGAATATCATCATATATCTCATGGTAGTTACTATTAGAGAACTTATTAATAATATTGAAAAGAAAAATGCAAAAAATGGATAATAATGGCCTAAGTAGCAAATCATGAAGTACGCTACTAGCTATATGAATAGTAGGAGAAATAAAACATTGAATTTAGTAGAGGAATTACGATTACAAATAAGTAAATTAACGCTATAAGAGGAGATTCTTAAATTCTAAGCTCAGTGAGGATATCGTGATTCAGAGCATCTACAACACTATAGATTAAGTACTTACCTTAAACTTACCTCAAGTTAGTACCTACCATGTATGTAATGAGAATACTAATCGATTAATATAGCCTAGGAGTAATATGGATGAGTGCAGTTTTACGGGAATATGATATTCTGCCAGCACGGAGTAGGGATCAAGTACATTGTCATTGTCACTTGGTGATGTATAATAAGTTCTACGATTTTACTAATTATGGGAATTCCAAATATAGGTCTATAGTTAATAAGATCATCACGATAATAAGAGTGATTATTCAACATTTACGTCATAATAAGATATTTTAGAGATTTATAAATTATTAGTTGAATCATAAATAAATAATTCAATATCGTATATAAAAGTAAAACATACTAGGTTTTATAATACCCCCTAAGGGTGATATTATTTGGTTAAATGATACGAATTATATATGTATAGATCTAAATTATGAAATAAGAAGAAACTATAGAACATACACATTTTTTGTTAAGAATATCGATGAGAACTTAAACTCGGAAGTAACTAATAACTAGTTTGATATAATAGAGAGAGAGAGAGAACTTGGTGGATAAACAGGGCATACAATAGAGAAGACAGTTGAGTTGACAAGTAAATGAGATAGTTTTCATGTTATTATCATGTATTCTATTACGAAAGCTTATGGGATCCTTTGCTATAAGCATTGAGTGAATTTCAAACTTATAGAATTTAAATTATTGGATATATAATGCTTACATATAACCTAAAAGAAAACAAAATTGTTAAATATCAATTGTTTATGAAATTTATTTTATGTCACATATGTAAATATATATATATATATATAAATATATATATATATATATTTATATATATATAATATATATTTATATGTATGTTTGAATACTAGCCATACAGTGATATAGTAATATTATCAATTGAAAATCTCCCATATATACTTCTATCTCTATGAATGAGCGTGCTAGCCAATTTGTTTATTGAAAATCCACCGAATAAATTTAAACCTCTACAATTATGCTTTAGTTCTGGATATCTAATTTAATTAGAGAATATATATATACATATATACATATATGACTAAGTGTATATTTCAATTCACCATTTGTACTATTGTTATAGGGTGAATATGATTGAAAACAATACACGTAAGGTAAGGCATGCGGTGTGGTATGCCCCTGATATTAACCCCCATCCCGCCGCCTTGAAGTGGTGATTAGTGCAGTTACATTTATGCGATGTGCAATTCGTACTAGACTCGAGGAAGTTGAACTTCACCCCATTCTTGAACGTCCCGGTGATATAGTCGGGATCTGCAGATGGATATCCATGGATAGAAATGCGTTAGTGACGTAAACAACGAGAATAGGTCATGTTAACACATGGGTATAAACAACAGTGTCAAGTGACTGGGTGAAATAATGAAAGGGATCGCGAATTAGCGAACGTAGGACATATATGTCTTTCATTTTTAGACTGCGTCAGTTTTCGGTCTTAAATATTTCTTTTCTGACCATAGATTAATATTTCTAATAGATTATTATTAGAATGTTAATCAACTATTAATCTATTATTAGATTGATGTGTACTATAATCTAGTTTAAGTTACTGTATTGTTAGTATATTCATTAAAGTGAATAATACTTTATATTGATGATCAACTATACGTCGATTGTATATATCTTTTCGCAATACTTGGAAATATTGCAATTTGACAATGTTATATATGAGGTTTTAAATATATATATATATATATATATATATATATATATAAATTAATAAAAATAAAACACTGTTCATGAACATAAGTTATCTCATATTTCAATCCATTACATTTAAGTAAATAATAAAATAAGATAATAAAATAATTGTTTAATATTAAAATGTATTAAAATATATATTAGTAAAATATTTAACTTTATAATATTGCAATATTGAGAAATTGTTAATAAAAATAGTAAATTATTATAAATATGTGTAAATTAAAAATATCTAAAAGTATGTATTAAATTAAAACTACAAAACAAAAATTAATCATCTTTCAATAAGACGTGCAATGGCGCTACATTCCTGTTAAATTACAGATGACAAATAATAATACCAATAATAATTAAAAAAAATATTTATAACAATAAACGAAACAAGATGTAAAATAAATATAAATATAACAAATTATTTTTTAAAAAACATAAAAAAAACTAATATTTACTTATAAATGAATATTTTAATGTTTTTTTTAGAATAAATACATTATTAATATTATGTTTCGTAAAAGATTATTAAACATTAATTCATTATATAACTTTGGTCCTTTAAAAAATATTGTATTTTTTAATTTATTTGATTTCATAAGTGGTAGGATACATTTATTTTTTAGTTTATTTAACTTAACATATGAGTTATAATCTAATTTATATTTATTATTTAAGAAATTATAGATTAATAATGTGTTTTAAAATATTATTTTTTTTACAAAAAGGACCAGTATGTGTAGACGTATTAATGGTGATTTTGATTTATCTATTATTTGTTTATTAATAATTCTTGTAACTTTTTCTGTAACATAATTAATTTTGTAATATTTGATTTATAAGCATTTGACCATACTTCAGTCCCATATGATAAATTAGATAGATAGAACGAATTATAAAACACAATATTTGTTTGTATTTAAAAAAGATATTTTGTTTATAGTATATAATTATACCTATAATTGTTGACAGTTTATTCGATAAATAATGTATGTGTATTTTTGTAGGTCATTTGGGAATCTAAGTAGATCCCTAGACATTTATATTTATTAACTATATAAATGTTCATGTTATCTATTGTTATATCTTTTAATACAGCAGAATTTATATATGGCAATATTTTTGTTTTTTTCGATATTTAGCTTAAGCTTATTTATATCAAACCATTTATTAACTTATCCATGTAATATTGCAAATAATATTTTAATAATGTATAATTTTCAGAAAATATAGTTATAGATGTATCATCTGCAAATAAATTGATATTAATATTATTTACTTTTTCATTATTAAAAATATTGGATATGTCATTAATAAATATAATAAATAGTAGAGGTCCCAGAACAGATCCTTGTGGCACTCCATATCTAATAATCTTTCTAGATGATAGAGTATTATCAATTCTTGTTATAATATTTCTATTTTCGAGATAACTTTTAATAAATAAATTTGTATCACCTCTAAACCCTACACATTCTAATTTAGCAAGTAAAATATCATGATCAACTACATCAAATGCTTTCTTGAGATCTAGGAATATTGTAGATATTTTTTTTTTTGATATAGTTTATGTAAAATGAAATGCTGAATATTTAATAATGATAAGGTTGTATTTGATCTGGGTACAAAACCATATTTATTTTTGTTTATAATATTATTCTTAAATATATATTTTGATAATCTATTAAAAATCATTTTTTCAAAATTTTTAGATATTTGTAGTTGTAATGAAATTGGCCTATAATTGGATATTTGTTATTTATCATTAGTTTTATAAACAGGTTTAATAATTGCAATTTTCATATTGTCAGGAAATTTATTTGTTTGGATACTTAAATTACATATCTTTTGTAATGATTCTAAAATATATTGAATAATATCTTTTATTAAGGTCATGTCATGATTATTTATATCTAATGATATTTTTGATTTAATATCCTTAGTCACTCTAATTATTTCATCATTGTCAATTGGTAAACAATAAACACTTTTCAAATTATTAGATACAAAATCTTTAAAATCATTTTATTTATATTATTAATTGAATTATTTATTTTACTTCCAATACTCGAAAAATACTCATTAAATGTAATAAATTGTTCGTATCTATCATTCATTATAATATTATTATCTATAAAAGTATTTGGATAATCCGAGTCTGTAGGTTTTTTTATTTTATTAATGACTTTCCAATTTTCTTCTTGTGATATGCATACAAATATTTTTATAGAAATTATTTTTTAAATTTTAATATTTTTATTAATTTAAATTTATAATTTTTTATATTTACCAAATAGACAAGGACAATTGTTTATTTTGTATTTTGTGTATAATTTATTTTACTTTGTTATTGCATTTTTTAATTTATTATTTAGCCATGGATTAAAATTGTGATTCAATTTAATTCTTTTTTGAACAAAATGACAGTGCTTATTAATACTATTAGTTAATATATAAATAAATGTATTGTATAGTTTACAACAATTCTGATTATTTAAAATGGTATTCCAATGTATTGTACCTAGTTCTAGTTTTAGATTATGTAAATTTAATTCATTAACATTTCGTGAATATGTATATTGATCCTTTCTTTTAACAAATAGATTATAATTAAAAATACAAAATATTAATGAATGATCACTAATATCTCTATGTATTACCTCGTATTACATTAGAACAATTTGTTAAAATATTGTCTAAACTTGATTGTTAATTTTGGGTTATTCTTGTGGGCATATCAATTATATTAAATATACCTAATTGGATCAATTTATTTTTAAACAAGTTAAATAATACAGTATTATTTAATAAATTAATATTATAATCACCACAAATATACATTTCTCTACTTATATATTTATGAAATAGGTTAAACAATAAATTTATAAAATCAATTCATTTATAATCAGGTGATCTGTAAACAGATGATATAATTTTAAAATCATTAGAATTAATAATTATTTTAATCGATGTAATATCAATATAATCCATTATAAAAAAAGAGAGGTATTCAATTATGCAACATTATATCAGTTTACTAACTAATATAAGTACACCTCCGCCTCTCTTTTTATTGGATTATATTCTATTTTTTATAAACATATTATAATTAGGGAAATATATGTGTGGGTAATCTTTACCAGTAAGCCATGTTTCCGTTAATATAATAATATCAGGTTTATGGGTCAAGTTATCCATAAATATTAATAATTTATTTATATTTTTTATTAAAACTTCGTATATTTAATAATATCATTGATATACTTGTATCTTTATAATGTATTTCATTATATTCATCTATATTTAAAAGATTCATATATATTTATAATATTTTTTTATCTGTATTATATATTATGTATTAATTTAAATACATTGTTTATAAATTGAACTTTACAAATAGTATCTAATGTACATTTGGCTTTAGCTATTTTAAAACATTATCTTTTTTGAATAAGCTGTTCTATACTGTATTCAATAGATATTCCTACTTTATTAAAAGATGAATTTTTTAATCTATATGCATTTCTGATTAATATTTATTTTGATTCTTCAGAATCAAGTATAATTTTCATCTGTATATTATATCATTTTGATTAAATTTACCAATTCTATGGAATTTATTTATTTTTATATTTTTATTTTTATCAGATACTATATCTATAATATTTGATATTGCTTGAAATTCAGAATTTTCTTTAGAATTTGTGTCATTAAATATCTGTTCTTTTACATTGTATAGAATCATAGTTTTTACTATACAATTTACATTATTGGTTTCAGATATATTTTTATTGACTGATTTAATTATTGTATTTTCAATAGTTTTTTCTAAGTTTTTATTTACTATATTTGCATATGATTCTGTATCATTACATTTATCATTATTAATATTTACACTATTTATTATAGATTTCAATTCTGTGATATTATTTTTTAGATCATTTATTATTTTAGTATTTTCATCAATTATTGATTTTATATGTTCATCAAATAGTTTTTTAATGTAATTTTTAATTGTCTCAAACAACTCTAAATTATACATTCTATTTCCCATATTTTATTTCGTATTAATTTATAATATATAATGTATTCAATACTTAAATTAGCAAATTAAACAAATATATATTATTTAAATATACATGATAAATATATATAATATAATTCTATAATTCAAATGTCATATAATTATTTGAATTTGATGCATATAAATAAATATATATATATATATATATATATATATATATATATATATATATATAGTTATAGTTATTGTAGATCATACCTAACACAGATGAATAATTTTTTACTTGATCATGTGATTTACTAGTTATATTCACTGAATCGTAAGTTAATTTGTAGTTCAAAGTACCATTCGCCACTCCTATGTTGTAATACTTGATTTCATACGTAATTTTGTCAAATGATGTGTACGAAATCAGCATTGTAATCTAGAAGTGTTAATGGAATTAGATTATTATTTCTATTATAATTACTACTACTACTACTACTACTACTACTACTACTACTACTACTACTACTACTACTACTACTACTACTACTACTACTACTACTACTACTACTACTACTACTACTACTACTACTACTACTACTACTACTACTACTACTACTACTACTACTACTACTACTACTACTACTACTACTACTACTACTACTACTACTACTACTACTACTACTACTACTACTACTACTACTACTACTACTACTACTACTACTACTACTACTACTACTACTACTACTACTACTACTACTACTACTACTACTACTACTACTACTACTACTACTACTGCTGCTGCTGCTGCTGCTGCTGCTGCTGCTGCTGCTGCTGCTGCTGCTGCTGCTGCTGCTGCTGCTGCTGCTGCTGCTGCTGCTG